>LBNU01015903.1:73763-89832 GCA_014162995.1 Artemisia annua
TATATATATATATATATATATATATATATATATATATATATATATATATATATATATATATATATATATATATATATATATATATATATATATATATATATATATATATATATATATATATATATATATATATATATATATATATATATATATATATATATATATATATATATATATATATATATATATATATATATATATATATATATATATATATATATATATATTTCTAATTTTCATTCATTAGGTGTGCAACTTTTGGGAGAACTTTAGGGATAAACCCTAGTTCGTAAAACTCTGTATTTTCAGGGGTTTTTCACCCTTGAGACCTTGATGTTCAATTAAAGATAAGTCTCCTTTCAAATCAATCAATATGTCTATGTGTTGTTTGATTATATCTTATGCTTGTCTTTACTTTAACATGCTAGGCTAGGTTTTTCTTGTGTTTGCTTGGATCTAATGAAACCTAGCTATTGATTATATGTCGTTGGTTTTTTGTGATTGTTGTGGGTGGGTGAAGTCGATGTTAGGCTTAAGAAAACTGGCTAACCTCCTATACGGTAACTTGCTTGAATGTCTTAAGAAACATGAATCGGATGTGTACTACCATTATATTGTTGTATTTAATGCATAAGCGAATTCTAGTGATCCCATGTTAAGAGCTTTTAGTCGGCTCGACATAGGAGTGAAGTAGGAGCTTATAGAGTTATGGAAGATCATACACGGCCCTACGAATGGTTTAAAGGAATACAACCCGTCATCCACACAATTACAACAAACAAATCAACCGGTAAAAGATAGCTAGGGAGTAATGAAATCTAAGTAAACACATTTTTCTCTCATATAAGTTTCACAACAATTTACTTTTTCTTGTTATTTTATTTTATTTGCATAAGTAGTTATTTGGGTTAGTTGACTAGCAACTAATTCCGCCCACTCTTCCTAATACCTGAGATTTTACTTTCTTTTATAAAACAAAAAAAAAATACAAAAAAAATCATCCCTCAACCCTTAGACCTAAATTAGAGTAGTTTTCAATCCTAACGACACTATTCCCCGAGAAAACGATCAATCCACCGGTACTTGCCACTTCACTATACTACATCGGTCAGGTACACTGCCTGGTGGGGGTTGTAAACTTCTCAAGATCCCTTGAGAGGTAAAACCTAATTGCGAAGGTTGCAAAACCCACGCATCAAGTTCTTGGCGCCGCTGCCGGGAAATAGTTATTGTTTAGGTTGAAAATTTTATTTTTACTTAGGTCTACTCGTTAGAATCCTTTCTAGTGAGATTTTTATTTTTATTTTTTTAGGTTCTCTTTAGTCTATCTTTTTTCTTCGTGTCTTTGTTCGTAACCATTACCATCCGACATCATGGAAGGTGGTAATATCCTTGATCCCAACAACCCACCACAACATAACATACCCCAACCAAACCCACCTCCTAGAGCCCGTACTTTAGGAGAATACTCCCGTCCTAGCCACCAAGGCTATCGAAACACCATTGAGCTCACACAAAGAGCCAATGTGTCTCCATTGCGATCCGACACCATCCGGTTGGTGCAAAGCGGATGTGCATTCCATGGACTTCGTTCCGAAGATCCAAATCAACATCTCAAGGACTTTCTTAAAATCGTAGATTCCATAGACCTTGATGTTACCACTCGAGAGACTACCCGATTAAGTCTCTTCCAATTCTCTCTGCGAGACAAAGCTAGTCAATGGCTAGAACGTCTACCCCTTAAAATCCATCACCTCTTGGGTTACTCTCACCACTCTCTTCCTTGCTCACTTCTTCCCACCAGGAAGAACTACCAAGCTAAAGAGTGACATCTTGACGTTCGAGCAACTTCAAGGCGATACCCTCTACGAGGCATGGACCCGATTCAAAGATATACTTCAAAGAGTCCCTCACCATGGTATAAATCTCTGGCTCCAAATCCAAATCTTCTATGACCACGTTAATTACCACACCAAGCTTCTCATTGATTGAGCCGCCGGGGGCAGATTGCATGACAGAAACGCCGAGGAATCATGGGAGATCATCAACGAGCTTGCACTCTACAATAATGAGGTGTGGGAGACCTCTCGTATTGTGAAATCGGCTGATGCCACTAAACTTTCCGAAGAAGGCCTTAGTGAACTTGAGAAAAGGGTTGACGACTTATTCGAAAGGAAAAAGAGACGCCTAAGTCCACAACGAGCAACAGTCAACTCCATCTCAGGCACAAAGACGACACCAATATCTGAATCACCTCGTAGGGAGAGTGTTGAATCTTTTTATAAACATGCTCAACCTAACCCGCCTCCTCAGGTACTTAGTCCAGAGTTCAAAGATAGAATGAGAGAATATATGTCAACACATTCCGAGCGGTTAGCAAGATTCGAAGAAGCCATTTACAGGCAGAAGGAGGAAATGCAAGAGAAAATGGCTGAGATGATGAATCTGTTGAAAGAATACACAAAAACAAAAGCCCCCGAGAAACTGTTGATGCGAAGAGACCTCAATAACCCCAACACCAAATTTGCTAATACCGTTTCCATCATCCACAAGGGCAACAGTGAAGAAAGGGGGGAGTTGATAATTAAGGAATGTAACAAAATTGACCTCATTCCACATAGTTGTGGAAGCACTGAAACTATCAAGTGCAATTTAGACAAGGGAGAGGAGCCACCTCCTAATGAGCACCCAATGGAAGAACCACCAAAATTACTACAAGTAAGGCACTACTTGAAGCACGAGATAAACACGGAAACGATAAACGATTGGATAAGAAATTATCGACGTATTCATCTGCCGGAAAAGAAGCCAAAAAAGACGACACTGGATGATGAATCTGACATGCTACCCGGGGGGCAATTGTACGGGAGCCTCATGAAACAGAAGATAGTCACTAAGCAAGAATTTTATGGGGTCTTCGAAATACCATGCGGTATAGGAAAGCTCAAATATCTGGATGCAGTGGCTGACCAAGGTTCTGACGTAAGTTTGATGCCCTTATCCACTTATGTTTAGTTAACTGACAAACCACCCTCCATCACCCACACCAAGCTCTCATTTGCAAAACATTCTTATGAATACCCGTTAGGAGTAGCAGAAGATGTGTTAGTCAACGTTGCCGGGTTCATGTATCCAGTCGACTTCATGATCGTTGATAGAGATGATGTAAATATGCCAATCATTCTTGGGGCACCCTTCCCCGCTACGACTAAGGCACAAATTGATTACGAAAGTAGCACCATCCGGATTAAAAGGGGGAAGAAAGCGATGAGCTTCCCAACAATCCCTCGTTATTTAAAAAAAATCATGCCACAAAATAAGATGAAAGTAGACTCCAGCACGCCTCGTGGTCATGTTCGAGAGAAAATCCTTGCATGGGAGACAAGGATTAAGAATTACAAAGAAACCAAGGTTAGAGAATGTAAGGATGTAGACAAAGACTCTAAGGGGGATGATGAGCAGGATGAGAACCCTGTAAAGTTTACAGAAGGGGACTTAGTGCTCCAACAACATTCAGAAATAAAAATACCCCCCGACAAACCAAGTCCTTGGTGGTATGGACCATTCACAATCAAAAGCCAAGGACGGGATGGGATGGTAACCTTGACTGCAAATGTAGTACGGCTAAAACACTACCCCCATGATGGCAAGGATTATCTCTACCAGGGGTGCGTCATATCACGAGATGAAGTTACGTGATAGAGTGACTTTGAGTCTAGCTACAAGACTCGTTAATAAGGAAAAGCGCTTCTTGGGAGGCAACCCAAGCTTTATTTGTTTTGTTTGTTTGTTTATTTGAATTTATTTGCTTCCGTATGTATGTTTTATTTTGATCTCTAATCATTCATATTTCAAATTGAATTGTTAAAATGCTTTGTTTTGTTTTTAACTTCGTCTTAACTACATATAAAGGTATTTTGCAAAAGATAAGTGAAAGGGAAATCTAAATTTGTTTATAAGAACGAATTGGACATGAATTGTAGCGATATAAAATGAACATAAATATTAGTATTTGTTTGAGTCAAATGCTTGTATTGAGTCATAATGAAATTTTGCAGGATTCCAGGAATTAAGGTAATTGTTTTTCCAGAAATTTTTCGGAAACTAAACATAAGAATTCTGTCAGATCAATTCTTTAAAAGCTGACGGCGTCAGGTACTGATTCCAGAAAAAGTTTTTTAAAATTTAGTTTTTCTGCCGGATTATAAAAATTACTGCATCTTTAATTCCAGGAATCTGCAAAACTTTCATTCCACAAGCATTATATCCTTATATAGATTTTGCCGCCGATTTTACGCAAGGTTTGCCTAGATTGTTGTCTCAGGTTTAACAGGTTACATTGGACAAGAAGATGAACATGGAATCAAGTTCATGACATCAAGCTTTTGGCATCACTTTGATCTTGGAGCTTTTACATCATCTTGGAAGAAGATCTAACCATGTTACCACACGATCCACATCAAACGAATCAGGGGAGTATTTGTTCTTTCATTTACTTTACTTTTACATCTTTTATGTAAACATTGGGGACAATGTTCGGTTTAAGTGTAAGGGGGTAAATGAAGACACCTTAGAAACTGCTATTACGCTTGATTTTTGTTTTGTTTAATAGTAGATGTGTAATAAAACTGAGAGAAATATTTGTTAGGGCAATTTTAGCACCAAATTTAAAATTTTTTACAACATATAGGAGTGAAACTTTAGGCATAATAAGCGTCTCATGGATAGGAGTTGTATTACTAGCACAAAAACCGTACCACTCAAAAAATTTCCACCCCAAATATGTGAGGTTCACCCCTAGAATTGATAGGAAAAGCATTCATTTTTGGTGCTTGTGTGTGTACCGGTAGTTTATAGATTCTAGAACTTGCGTTAGTGACCATCCCAAATCCACAAATGAGACTACATTCGTGTAGTTAGATTTACTACATGATAAGAGGCATTAAGATAACCCATGGTTTACACCCGTATTATAATTTCATTGACTTCGTTGGTCAAGTAATTCTCCCACACCTTAGCGATTTACTCATTTTTAGTACACGATACCCCTAGTATACCCCTCAGATCCTATCTTTTCGTTTCTAACTTTAAGCATCTTACTTAAAGGAAGAATTTGTTTACAATCCACCCCAAATGTACACCCAAACCGCCTTATCCTACCTTGTATGCACTCATCTTTAGTGCATTATTGTGACAACATATGTTTAAACCCTTAGTTAATTGTCTTATTGATTACATGGTTGCTAAGTCGAGTCATATCCTTGTACATATTGTTTTGGGACGATTGGGACTCATGGGTAAAGTACTAATGTAATGGAGTTATGGGGAAGAAGTCAATTATTACCCCCATATGTGCGTTAATGTTTTAAAGTACTCCAAGTTTTTCAATTATCTTAATTCGAGTCATTAGAATAGTTAATTGTAAAGTATGTAAAATTTCAAGTGTAAGGGGAGAATCGAGGCCCCTATGATGTATTATTTTGGATGGTAGGGCAAGAGTGTATGAAAAAAAGAAAAAAAATCGAAAAAACAAGAAAAACGAAAAAAAATTAGAAAAAGAAAAGTAGAAAAAACATACGGGCTACCATCCCGTTTCATTTTATCTTTATTTATGTTTTTGTTATTTTCTTTTTAGCTTAATTCGAGTCGAGTCTTGGCTTAGCAACGCCACCTTGTGCATGTATTTGATCAAGATAATTAACTCGCCACCACTAACAATACCTATTCCAACAAAACCGTGTTTATCATATCCCTACACCTAACGTTACAACCCTTGAAAAGCCCTCTTTGATAGTTTATCTTAGGTGCTTACGCCTAGTGGAGGAGGTTTTTTAATCCTTTCCCAAGCCTATGGTAATCTATTTTCTATGACAGGTAGTGAGTGATATTTTTCCATTTCCATTTAGTTGTATAGGTTTATAACACCCGAGAGATGAGAGTATCCAAACAATATTTGTGAGGTGCTAGTGTATGATTTCCGTGCTTGTTATTACTAGGGTGGAATAACTATTTGTTTTACGTTTATATTAGTGTTAAATGACCCCTAGGTCATATTTTGATTGGAATAAAAGCGCATTTGCTTGAGGACAAGCAAATCTCAAGTGTAAGGGTATTTGATGAGGCGAAAAATGTTACGCTTTTAGGGGGTCATTTAAGCCCTAATCCATAATTATTTGTAGAACTTATTTACGCGCCATCATATAAGTTCTAGGACCGTTTTGGACTCATAGTTGTTTAGACCATGATCTAGGATAAACATTAAGCATGAATAACAATGATAAACATATATAGAATGCACAGCAGAATAATCAAAACATCATTGTTATTATTAACAAGGCTTCGTCATCATCTCTACTCTACAATACTAATCCTAGGCGTCCATTTTAGGAACTTGACGCCTAGACACACACACTTTTTCTGTAATATTACATTGTGGAAGACATATTAAACCAAATCCCTGTATTCTCTTTATATATTAGAGAATTTATATTTCTAAATAATAAAAAGATCCGTAGTAATCTTTTTCCTGCATATGTAGTTTCATTCTTTGTCATCTTTAGTCCTTCAACTTTGTCTTCATAATTTTCCTCCATCTTTAATATTTTGTCAATATCAACTCATTAGTATAATTCCCAACAATCTTCCCCTAGTTGATATGACAAAACCAAGTGTATGAAAGATGTCGTCTTCCCCTTAAACCATGCATATCATCAAGGATCTTCAAGCTGCAATCTTCAATGTAAATATTCTTCTTCCCCTTGTTGTCATCATCAAATAGGGAACAAATGTAAGCAACTTTGATCTTCACAACCACGAATCAATATCACACGTCCAATCCATCTTTCCAATGTTTCAAAGTCGCCCACCATTAAGCTTTCCGCATCTCGATGTAGCATATAAATAGTTAATCATTTTAACAATAAGCTGCCCCTGAAACCCATATGTTAACCATTTGTTGAATGTAGGCTCCATGTAATGATCACTGATGAAGAAAACTAAGTATGACCAACTTGATGCTGAAGTAGAACAACCCAAACTTGTATCTTATATCTTGTACTAAAACTGACTTCGAACGGATACTTAACGTATCAGGAGATCGCAATCTCTTGACAATTAACACTGAGCACAATAACGTAACTCCTTCAAATGTTTGTCAATTCGTAGTCACTTGAACGCACGAACAAGTTACCTCCTACTGAAAAGGTATGATAAAACACAAATCTGTGAACTTCCACTTCAACTTCAAATAGATGATAAAAACCTTTCTTCGTAATCAATTAAATCAAATAAGTACGAGCCTTTGAATCTGTATAAGCACCAAAAAACCTCATGTGTGTGTTAACTCCATGTGTGTGTAAAACCAATAATCAAATCTGTTATATCCTGTTAGCAACACTTTTTCTGTCACGAAGCTGTCACTAGACTGTTTCAAATCAGCATGCTCCTTCCTCCCAAAGCTATTAGTGACACTTTTTCTGTCGCTAAAATGTTGCTAATCTGTTACAAATCTGATGTCTCCTTCCTCCCATGGCCTTTTGTGACGCTTTAATCTGTCGCTGAACTGTTACAAATTCCAATTACTTCTAGCAGTACAAGGAGTATCGTGAGCAATATTAACCCTTTATATAGCCAGTAATATTAATAATCATGAACCTTTACAACTAGGGTAACCAAACTGCTTTAATCTTCAGTCATTAAACAAATTATCAAAGAAGCAATCTGATGTCGCGTCATCTTCTTTGATTAATATGCAAAACTTGCATCAAATTTCAACATCAGTTTAACCACAAGAAACGAACAATCAAGCAATACTATCCATCCCAGCCATGGCAATTTAAATCGACCAGTACTTACTTGTTTTAAAGGACTAGCTGCAAAACAATATTAATCACGAAAGGTAGCAGTGGAAAGATCGAGGCAGAAGTGGAAACAAAACCATGAGCAGTTGTAACGTAAAGCTAGCAGTGACAAAATAATATAAAGAGCAGTGGAAACGAACTAGCAAGCAGTGGTAATGTGAAGTGTAGTAGTGGTAACATTTAGAAACCAGTAACCACACCAGAAGACGCACACCCATCAGTAATCTTATTCCTACTTTCACAAAACATAATCACGTGCTTAGTACCAGTAGTCTACTACTTTTAAACCACGAACACAGATAATCAACTCGCAATGCCAACATCAGCATGTATTCAGCAGTAACCTTGAATCTTGGCTTGCCTCACAAACCCTAGTTAGTTAGAGTTTCAAATATAAACAGCCATCTAAGTTGATCACAAAAATTCTCCCAAATCCAAGTCGCTAAAGATACTAGGGCTCATTGTTGAATTAACACTCAACTCACCGTGGCTAGTATTCCAGAAACATGAACATTATAAATCCCATCAATATCACATCAGACTCTTATTAGGGTTTTGTACAAACCTACTCGCCTATTCAAGATACATCATGTGAAACCCTAATTTTCTTATACCCCTCTTCAAAATAGCTTCTTTCAACAAATAATGACTTCCATAAAGAATTTACAACGTAGAAAACGAAATCAAAGAAGTTGAGGAGCATAAAAACCCTAAAAATCCGACTTACAAATATGTGTCTGCAGCAGTTTTTGAGACCCCAGAACTTTCACATAAAAGCTCAAATTGAAGATCCCTCCAGTGAAAATCTTCCTTGATATATAGAGAAGCTTCAGTAAAGATTTCAGCCTAATCCAACGGTTAACGAAGGAGAAAACGCGTCTTGAAAACTGACCTACAGTGAGTTACGAAAATTGAACCAAAGTCGAATTTTTCTTCATTCTTTGACTGAAACCTTGTGAATCCCTAGATCAAGAGCCCCCTTGCTCTGATACCACATTGTAGAACTTATGTACGCGCCATCATATAAGTTCTAGGACCGTTTTGGACTCATAGTTGTTTAGACCATGATCTAGGATAAACATTAAGCATGAATAACAATGATAAACATATATAGAATGCACAGCGGAATAATCAAAACATCATTGTTATTATTAACAAGGCTTCGTCATCATCTCTACTCTACAATACAAATCCTAGGCGTCCATTGTAGGAACTTGACGCCTAGACACACTCACTTTTTCTGTAATATTACATTGTGGAAGACATATTAAACCAAATCCCTATATTCTCTTTATATAATAGAGAATTAGGGTTACAAAGAATATTTCTAAATAATAAAAAGATTCGTAGTAATCTTTTTCCTGCATATGTAGTTTCATTCTTTGTCATCTTTAGTCCTTCAACTTTGTCTTCATAAGTTTCCGCCATCTTTCATATTTTGTCAATATCAACTCATTAGTATAATTCCTAACATTATTTGATCAAATATTGCCTTAAATCGTTCCTTTTGTCATTTTAGGTACTTTGGAGAGGAAATTTGGAAAAGGAAGCATTTTGGACGTTTTTGGAGCATAAAAGTGAAGAAAACGACAAAGTCTAAAAACCAAGCTGAAAACAGTACCTGACGGCGTCCCTTTCTATGAAGTGACGGCGTCACGCTTTGACAAAGAGGTGGATGATTTTTACACTAGACGCCCCAGAAATATTTTGGAAGAATTACACGTGACGGCGTCACATATAAATGGGAGTAGGCCGTCACATTAAGAATAGATCTGAGTAATCCGAGAGAGTTTTGGTGGTGAGGTGACGGCGTCACAATCTAAAACGTGACGCCGTCAGATTGTAAAATATATATATATATATTTTTCTAATTTTCATTCATTAGGTGTGCAACTTTTGGAGAACTTTAGGGATAAACCCTAGTTCGTAAAACACTGTATTTTCAGGGGTTTTTCACCCTTGAGACCTTGATGTTCAATTAAAGATAAGTCTCCTTTCAAATCAATCAATATGTCTATGTGTTGTTTGATTATATCTTATGCTTGTCTTTACTTTAACATGCTAGGCTAGGTTTTTCTTGTGTTTGTTTGGATCTAATGAAACCTATCTATTGATTACATGTCGTTGGTTTGTTTGTGATTGTTGTGGGTGGGTGAAGTCGATGTTAGGCTTAAGAAAGCTGGCTAACCTCCTATACGGTAACTTGCTTGAACGTCTTAAGAAACATGAATCGGATGTGTACTACGATTATATGGTTGTATTTAATGCATAAGCGAATTCTAGTGATCCCATGTTAGGAGCTTTTAGTCGGCTCGACATAGGAGTTAAATAGGAGCTTATAGAGTTATGGAAGATCGTACACGACCCTATGAATGGTTTAAAGGAATACAACCCGTCATCCACACAATTACAACAAACAAATCAACCGGTAAAAGATAGCTAGGGAGTAATGAAATCTAAGTAAACACATTTTTCTCTCATATAAGTTTCACAACAATTTACTTTTTCTTGTTATTTTATTTTATTTGCATAAATAGTTATTTGGGTTAGTTGACTAGCAACTAATTCCGCCCACTCTTCCAAATACCCGAGATTTTACTTGATTTTATAAAAAAAAAATACAAAAAGAATCATCCCTCAACCCTTAGACCTAAATTAGAGTAGTTTTCAATCCTAACGATACTATTCCCCGAGAGAACGATCAATCCCCCAGTACTTGCCACTTCACTATGCTACATCGGTCAGGTACACTGCCTGGTGGGGGTTGTAAGCTTCTCAAGATCCCTTGAGAGGTAAAACCTAATTGTGAAGGTTGGAAAACCCATGCATCAATTACTTAACAGTGTGGTAAAAATTACAATGATATACCTTGTTAGGATCATAGTTTTCAACTATTCAGTCAAGTCTCGGTCATTTCAGTCAATGTAATAGGTTGCTTGAAATATCACAATTATCTAAGTTATTTAGTTACTCGTATGGTTTAATGTTTAAGTCTAATAAGATGTCCAATGGGCCTTAAAGCCCACGACATAGTAAGATAGGGAAGAAGGGAATGTTGCCCTACTCTTCTCCTATAAATAGGACATCAACTCTTCATTGTAAAATGTTGGTTAATTTCATATCTTAAGAAAACTCTTGCTCTTTCATCTTTCATATTGTTATTAATCAATCAAGTCTAATTCTCATCTCATTTCTCTTATAAGATTACTTGTGTTTACTAATATGGTGACCTAACAAGTGGTATGAATCGCTAGAAGAAGGTGTAGTTTATTGTTTTGTGTTATACGCCCCAAAAACACGTTTTTTATCTCATTAGATTCAAAAAGTTTGCAACTTTCTTGCTTCTTTTGTGTTTTTATCACATATTTGTTACCAAACTTGTGTTAGAAACCAAAACAAACAACAAAGTTTCAAAATTTTTGGGTTTTTAGATTCGTATAAAAATTTGTACTTTTTATCGAAAATTTTCAAATTTTTGTTAAAAAGTTCAAGTTTGCAACTTTCATTAAGATTTCATCATTTTAATGCTAGTTGTACAAGAATCTTGGATTAAAAACTTGTTTTAGGCTTGCTTTTTCACAAAAGAAAACTCTACGTTTTGGCATCTTATCGAGAACCACAAAACCCCATTTTATCGAGAAACCTTAAACCCTCTTTTATCGAGAACCTTCGATATTACTACTTAAGTGTTTTTGTTGCTTACTCAGTGCTTTTCTCTCTTGTGTAAGAAAAAAAACACTTCGACATATTGGATAGTTTCGCTATTGTATAATCTCGAAACTTTGGATACTTGTTATCGAGAACCTGAGGTTATCAAGAACTTCATAAGTTATCGAAATCAACTCTTTGTTTTCGAAATCTTGTGAACCTATCGAAATTACTTTCAGATACATCGAAAACATACTTTGTCTCACTTGAACCAAAGATCTCGATAATTGTCTCCAACTTTTCTCGATAATTTCCTTTTATCGAGAATAAAGTGAGTTATCGAAATCCTACTTGCTTTATCGAGAACTTCAGTTTATTGAGATTACTTGGACTTTTAACAGTTTATCGAAATCATCCAATAACCAAGTATCGAAATCACATTGGGATTTGTTTTCGAAGATTAGCCTTAACTACTATACCTTCTACAAGATCCGTAAACCACAAGTTTTCAATCATGTCTTACGTACCATACTCTGAAGCTCCATTTCAACACCCTCTATACATCAATGCTCGTCATCATCTACTGTGTGGAACTGCATATACTCCTCCATTTTTGCTATCAGAACCATACCATGTTTGGAAAGACAGATTTCTGCAATGGCTTCAAACACGTCCACATCCTGATCTACTGCTAAAATCAATCATGGATGGACCATATCAGATGAAATTCATTGCCGACACTAAAGGAAATATCACACTTCAAACTCGTGATGTTCTGTCTGGCACTGAACTAGATCAATACAATGCTGATCATGAAGCTGCATGGTTTATCACTACCGCTCTTCCTAATGCCATGTACACTAAGCTGGATGTTGATGCAAGTGCTCAAGAGCTGTGGAACCACCTTGCTATCATGCACAATGATGAGGATCCTACTGTCATCACTGATAGACTCATTCAATCTTGCTTACAGAGAAAGTTTCCTAAGACCATTCTTCCTGCACCAATCATCATCCATGGGTTCACCTACACTAATGAAGGATTTGTCTTAGACAACTCTAGTAAGCATACTTCAGAAGATCCTCATACTCATCAAACGATTATGCAACAGTTTGAGCAACTTGGTGTGTCATCCACTGCACTTACCAGTGCACCATCTGAAGCATCACAACCTACTCCTCACAGCAGTGCCTACTATCTTCAGAAGTACCTCTCAGCACTCAAAGATGAAGCAATTGCACGAAATCAACAGCAAAAAGATCTGATGAATGTTATGGATACTACTGCTGATATGATGTTGATGGCTGACACAGAAGAAGTTCAGGTAACAGACTCAGGCCCAGTGTATGACACTGACGGTCAGTCTCAGGTATGTGATAATTCATGTCTCATTCACGACATTGTCTCTCCTTATGTCTCCGAAACGAATGAGGTCCAAGTTGTTCAATCTGATTCACCGTTATCTACTCATGAGAATGATCAAATGTCCACAGTGGTTATATTTGATGACTATGATCAAATGAATCCAGTTGTTACATTTGATCATCCTGCTATCACACTGACTAATGATAACGATGGTCAACTTGAACCACATGAACCTTTGAATGATTCAGAAACAGAACTCAGACAACTTCTTTTGATTAGTCAAAATCAGAATATCCAATGCCAGGGGTTGAATGCAAGATTAAAAGCTAAGGTTAAACTTTTATCAAGAGAACTTGAGCATAGTAAACTACAACTTAAGATTTTTGAAACAAAAGATGCTGAGGAAACTAGCTTAGATCTTATCATTCAAAACGCTAAAGATTTACATAATAAACCAAGCATGATCAATGAGGCTCCTTTATTTCAATAGTTTAGATCCGTCATTAATGAAATTAAGTTGATAGACACTGCCATTGAACGCAATTCTGAAGTCACGGTTGCAAATTTTATGTCACCCGTTGCTAAAGAAAGGCGTGAAATGTTTGAAACTCAATTTACTCCACCGCTTAAACGTTTGTATTCACACACCTGGTATTGGGAACAAGAATTAAAAAAAGGAAGTTAGAAACATTCTTAATGTTTGTCACGAAACAGAACGGTCAGTTTTTAAACTCAAACGTCAAAATCAGTTTTTGCAAAATGAAAATGATCGTCTCATGGAACGAGTCCTCATTGATGATATTATATCTGTGGTAATGAATTCTCTTTATGAATGTGGTACTGATATGCTTGTTTCTGAACACTGTGATGATATTGGGTTGTTAAATAAAACTGTTGAGACATTACAAATTGAGAACATGAGTCTCCGACAACAAAATGATGATGTGCAGAAAAAACTTTCAGATGAAATCTTTCAACTCAACAAAAAACTAGAATGGTGTCAAAACCAAAGTCTTGTTTTTGAACTTGAATTGCAAAATCTTAAAACTTCGACATCTTTTTCAAATGAAAATGAGGAACTTAAAAGTCAGATTTCTAAATATGAAAAAGAGATTGCTGAATTGCAAGAAGTAACAGATTTTTGGCAAAAGAGTCGAGATGAATATTTCTACTTAAACCGAAAGCTTGACAGCACAATTCAGGACAAAACGCACATCATTATTGAATTGAAGGAGAAAATTAAAAATCTTGAAAAGAAAAAGTCTGCAAATACTAAGATTGTTGCACCAGAAAAACATAGGACAGATAACACTAGTAACGATACAGCTATTCATAATTCTAACATGAGTTCTTCCACCTCTCCAGGACTAGTTATCCCTCCTAGCGTTAGCAGATCCAAGCACCAAAAAGAGAAAAAGAAGAATAGGAATTTGCGACGTAAGAGAGAGAACTTAAAAGCTATGGAAGTAGAAGCTCACCCTAGGAATTTGAATAATAATCATGTTACTATAGATTTAGATTGTGATTTGGCAACTTGTAATCCGAATCTGTCTGTAACGAATGATGTATCTCGTACTTCTTTATCGTTTAATGCATCTTGTGTGTTTTGTCGTAAATCTATGCTATCTGGTGATCACTCTAAGTGTGTTGCTACTTCTCTTTTAACACGTCTTAAGAAACTTACAAAAGGCAAAAAATCTAGGCCCACTACTGCTTCAAAATCTAAGCTAGGATTAACGCCCCCTGTAGTTTCTGAGGATGTAGTTGCTACCCCTGTAGTTAAGCCCAACAATCCTAAGAACTTGCCTTCACTTAGCGAATTCACTAAGAAGAAAGCGCGATCTAGTTGGAAGTGGCAGCGTTGGTTAACTAAGATGCATAATTTTGCTTGGATTCCTAAAACTGTTATATCATGTGTTTCTAACCAACCGGAACCCACTACTTCATCGGGTTCCACCCTTACCTTTGTGCCATCGTCGTCTCCTTCGTGTGATGCAGGTGGTGCAAATCATTTTCTGGATTGTTGATAGCGGGTGTACCCGACATATGACAGGCAATCTCATACTGTTAAGAAACTTTGTATCAAAGTTCATCGGTACTGTCAGATTCAGGAATGATCACTTCGCTGCTATTATGGGGTATGGAGATTATGTCAGTGGGAATATTGAAATCAGCCGTGTTTACTATGTTGAAGGTCTTGGTCACAATCTCTTTTCAGTCGGTCAGTTTTGTGACGGTGACTTAGAAGTTGCATTCAGGGAGAAAACTTGTTACGTACGTGATCTACAAGGGAACGATCTGATGTCCGGCACTCGCAGCAACAGTCTTTATACCATTTCCATGTCTGATATGATTGCTTCCTCTCCCATCTGCTTACTTTTTAAGGCCGAATCTACAAAATCCTGGTTATGGCACAAACGAATGTCACATCTCAACTTCAAAACCATGACACTTCGGAAACACTTCGGGATTATTTTGAGAAGGTAGGTATTGTGCATCAAACATCTATTGCTCGGACTCCTGAACAGAATGGCGTGGTCAAAAGATAAAATCGTACTTTAGTGGAAGCCGCCCGCACAATGCTGATCAATGCACAACTAACAGACTATCTTTGGGCAGAAGCCGTCTCAACCGCATGTTATACCCAGAATCGATGTATGATCAACAAACGACACAATCGCACACCCTAATGGTAATGAATTCTCTTTATGAATGTGGCACTGATATGCTTGTTTCTGAACACTGTGATGATATTGGGTTGTTGCATACAACAGTTGAGACATTAAAAAAATGAGAACATGAGTCTCCGACAACAAAATGATGATGTGCAGAAAAAACTTTCAGATGAAATCTTTCAACTCAACAAAAAACTAGAATGGTGTCAAAACCAAAGTCTTGTTTTTTAACTTGAATTGCAAAATCTTAAAACTTCGACATCTTTTTCAAATGAAAATGAGGAACTTAAAAGTCAGATTTCTAAATATGAAAAAGAGATGCTGAGTTGCAAGAAGTAACAGATTTTTGGCAAAAGAGTCGAGATGAATATTTCTACTTAAACCGAAAGCTTGACAGCACAATTCAGGATAAAACGCACATCATTATTGAATTTAAGGAGAAAATTAAAAATCTTGAAAAGAAAAAGTCTGCAAATACTAAGATTGTTGCACCAGAAAAACATAGGATAGATAACATTAGTA
>LBNU01015906.1:2662-17736 GCA_014162995.1 Artemisia annua
GTACCTTTCTATCTCCTTTCCATCCACATTCTCTAAGGTTAACTTCTCTTCAATCGCACACGGAAGCATGCTAGCAGGAACTAGGATCCTTCTGTTTATCCGCTTCATCCTACCAACTCTCTTGCAACCCGTAGCGACAACGGTAGTCCAACGAAACTTGCTACGTGCAGGAGGTGCCATACTAAAAACAATGACATATACAAAACTAAATATCGAAAAACATCGGACGTCCAAAAACTCAAATAAACATCTCATATATTAGGAAAATAGACATGTAAGATACTATACTTAGGTCCTAAATGCAACTATATGAGGGACTCCTAGGTTATAGTCTAGGTTAAACAACCTAATTCTCTATAACCAAGGCTCTGATACCAATCTGTCACACCTCGCCAAGGCGGAAACGTGAGTGTGTAACTTCATGGATATCATCACAACACATGGTGTCTAAATAGAGAAAATACTACATGCACATAAATAGAGCAAAGTACAAACACGAAGTGTTGTAACAATACCCCAAGATAAAATAACCAAACCAAAATCCAAAGGTATCTTCAATANTAACCAAGGCTCTGATACCAATCTGTCACACCTCGCCAAGGCGGAAACGTGAGTGTGTAACTTCATGGATATCATCACAACACATGGTGTCTAAATAGAGAAAATACTACATGCACATAAATAGAGCAAAGTACAAACACGAAGTGTTGTAACAATACCCCAAGATAAAATAACCAAACCAAAATCCAAAGGTATCTTCAATAGATATGAAAGTACCAAATGAAAAACATAATCGTATCATAACCAAATCCAAATAATGTCAAATCCAAACATAAAATAAAGTCTTCATATGCAACTAAGTCACGCCTAATTGTTGCCCTCAACTTTGGCCTTAGAATGCTCGCCTGAAAATGATGCTTAAAACGTCAACATAATGTTGGTGAGATTCATAGGTTTAAGACACACATACACTCTCAAGGCAACCAGTTCACTGTGATCATAAAAATATAGCTGGGCGAATAATTATAGTTATCATATAAGCTAACATGCAATCACACAAGATAAAGGAGACCATTTTGGGACGGAAAGTGTCCCCCGCTCCAGTATTGACATCAATTAGGTCGCATGTGCGAGCAACAGGATAAGCATCCTCCCAATTGAGTCACTGATATGCATGCCTGATAATTCACGATAATCCACGATAATCTCATCAAAACATATAATCATCACACCGTAATAATCATCACACATAGCATTCATACGATAACATTATAAGTCCAAGCCCTTTTTAAATCACACATAATCACAGTAACTCAAACCATTTAAGACAAGCATCATTCCCATCCCAAGTTTAAAACAAAGTAAAAAGTCTGGGACTATGAACTCACCTCAACTTTGCAGCTTCCACAAACACAAATCACAAATCTATATAACACAAATAAGTTCACGTTACACATGGCCAAGCTATAAGCTATAACCCATGTAATACTCATATAATGGATGTCTAAGGTTCATATGACCCACCATGGATCTCCTAGACTCCATACTAAAAACCACCAATCACTAACATTCACTAAATCCCTTGCACAAATAATTTCAGAAAACGCAGAATTTTAGGGTACATTTACCCACACAAAATCACGACAAAACAAGCTCCACAACTCACACCAAAAATTCACCATGGTCCCTTATGAGTAGACAAGCTATCCTCAGAAGGCCATGCACTCTAAACACACACAAGTACCCATAAGAAAATAAAACTTGACAACTATCCAGATTCGGATCTGAACGCACACCAAAACGTTTTAATCAAAATAAAATACTTCTACAACTTTTTATCGCGAATCCTTTTCGTGAGAGTCTAAGATAACCAAAAACTCAACTTTTCCAGAAGGGCTAACCTAGATATCACTTTTTCAACCACAAATCACTATCAAACTTATACCCAAATTTTGTTCCGGTTTAACAGTTTTAACACTTTAACTTGTAAAAATCAAAAGACCAACTTCCAGACCTCGAAATCAATCGTGGTCGGACTTTTTGGAAAGCTCTTTCTCTGAACTATATATTTTTACAGCACTATAATTCTATCCAAACCCTAACTCATTACCTAACGTGTTTTATGACCAAATCTCTTTACCAATCATCATAATATTATTAACCAATGATCCCAACATGCTTAACATCATTAATTTACAGAAGTTTACAAACCCTAGATCCATCATAGTTAATATTACATGAATTAGAATAGTAATTAACAATTAAACTCATTACGGGTATTGAAATTATACCTTGTTCTTGACTTTAGCTTCAAAATTATAAACCCTAACTTTTTTCCTTCTTTCCTCTTGCTTTGGTCGACCAATAACTCAAAAAAAATGTTTTGGGGTTGTTGGGTTTGTATATATATTAATTATGAATAATCCTTGGGCCTAAGAATCATATTTGGACTCAAATTGGGTTTCCTTCCCCCCCTTTACCCCAATTGGCCGAATTTTATAATACACATCCATATTTTTATTTTTTTTAATTAAAATTAAATATTACACTTAAAACCTTGTACTCTTGATATTTTATAAGAACCCATAAACGAAACCTAACGTCTCACGCGATAAACCTTCGTTTTTACGACAACCCTAAAAATTATCATTTTCAAAACAAAGTTTCCAAAAATAGAATTCCACACTCTTTATAAATATAACTCATAAAAACGACCCCCTCGTAACTTACTAACGCTCAAACACTTGAACGAAAACTTGTTACGCAAACCACGAAACACCAAAACTACACAAGTCATTTCCACACCACAAAGGCGATCAAAATGAACTTATCCCAACACCAACATTACTCAACTCACAACAATAACACCACGCAAAAGGGATTTAGTGCCAACATTCTTCCTTATCACACATATATAATACTTATCTCACACATATACCCCACATAAACACTTAATTCACACCAAACAAAGTCAAATGGATCAAGACTATTAGTCAAACTAATCTGCTAAAATCTCGGTTGTCACATCATTCCCCACTTAGGGAAATCGCGTCCCGAGATTTAACAACTCGTCTCACCATTGTCATCAACAAAGAAACTTTGTGGATACTAAGTGAGATAATACCACGCCATAAAACCATAAATCGCTAGTACTTCTTATGACTGTGTGGAATCCTACCACGCATTACAAGTCATAAAGAAAGTATCGCAAAATATGAACCAAATACTTGAATATACACGATAGAAAACATTCTGATACTCCATCGATACACGAAAATAGATACACTACCCCGATCAATAACACCAATGATCCAAACGACTTCTCACGATAGGTACGATACCCCCGCATCTAACTTCCACGATCTAAATCCAACTACAAACAATCTACTCACCAATCACATCAGCAAAACAAATTCAGATACTTACATCTCATCTGATCCTCACGTTCCTAAGTAAACTCAGAACCACGCTTCAAATCTCATCGTACTTTTACTAACGCCATCTTACCATACTTCCGCTCTTAACAACTCAATACATAATCTCTACAGGTTCCTCAACAAACGAAGGGTCCTGTTAACCTTAATCTCATCTAATGGCACACGCAAACTAGCATCCGCCAAACACTTCTTCAGATTAGATACGTGAAACGTATCATGCACACTACTAAAATCCTCAGGCAATTTCAACCGATATGCCACAAGTCCACTCCTTTCTGTAATCACGAACGGTCCTACATATCTCGGTGCTAACTTGCCTTTCTTGCCAAAACGCACAACACCTTTCCAAGGACACACTTTCAACATCACAAAACCACCAACATTAAACTCTAAAGGCTTACGGCGATTATCCGCATAACTCTTTTGATGATCTCTCGCTGCCTTACGTCTTTCTTTAACCTGCAAACTTTACCCGTAGTTTCTCGTTCCAGTTCAGGATCAATTAGTTGGCTTGCTCCAACCTATGCCCATAGAACAGGTGATATACATTTCCTTCCATACAACACTTCAAACGGCACATTCTTAATACTATACTGATAATTATTGTTAGGAGAACTCAGCTAAAGGTAAATGCATACCCCAGTTTCCTCCAAAATCAACACACCCATACTTTCCGCATACCCTCCAACGCTTGGTTGTACGCTCACTTAGTCCATTCATTTAAGAATGATAAGTCGTAATCATCTACATCGCGTTCTCAAGCTCTATAAAACATTTACCACAATCGCGAAGTAAGTATTTCATCTTGATATAAGCTGATTGAAGCGACACTCCACGTCTCTCTACCAACCGATCAAATGTAATGTCTTGCTAACTTCTCTACATCAAAATCTCCAGATATTTCTGGCTATTGCATCATCCTAATAGTTGTTGATATCAACCTTCACCTTCAACCTTATCAAATACTTGCTATGGTATTTGTATTCCTCTTCATACTTGCTCCTCAATACATTTCTTGCTAAGGTAATAATACGTTTTATCCATTCTAGGATGTATCAAATACCTTGCATGATTGATGTCCTTATGCTTCCTTCCAATGGAACCAATAACTGGTCCGTAAAGTACAATCCTCCATATTCATTCCTTTCCATTAGCTGGTCTAAACCATATAATCATTCTTCTTACATGTTCTACTAGTGGAACCCATGTTTGATCTAGGAAATATAGTCCACCATCCTCCTTTCTATCCATTTGTTGATCTAACCCACACATTATCTCAACCATAGCGTTCTCATCCTTGAGAGCTTCCTCTTGTGCTGCCAATATCCTACTCTTAATTCCCGACTGCAACGTCATGCTCATAACTCGCACACGTTTAGGCTTAATCCTCTCTTTCGTACTCAACGCATCAGCCACCATATTCGTTTTTTTTCAGGTTGATAGCGAATCTCGCAATCATAGTCACTAAACAGTTCAATCCATCTTCTTTGGTGCATATTCAGCTTCTTCTGAGTAAAAATATGCTGAAGACTCTTATGATCAGTGTAAACAATACTCTTCGTGCCATACAAATAATGTCTCCAATTCTTGAGAGCGAATACAACCGCACCAAGCTTTAGATCATGAGTGGTATAATTCTTCTCATGGATCTTGAGTTGTCGGAAAGCATAAGCTATCACTTTCCCTCTCTGCATTAGTACACACCCAAAACCTTGATTCGACGCGTCACAATACACAAAAAATCATCTGGCCCATCAGGTAACGTCAGAATAGGTGCATTACACAAACTATCCTTCAATGACTGAAAAGCCATCTCCTGTTCTTTTCCCCAAACATACTTCTTGTTCTTCTGAGTCAACAAAGTGAGGGGTTTAACAATCTTCGAAAAGTTCGCTATAAATCTTCTGTAGTACCCAGCCAATCCTATAAAAAACGTATCTCAGACGGCGTCCTAGGAGCCTTCCAATTCTTGACCGCTTCAATCTTGCTAGGATCCACATGTATACCTTCACTATTTACCACATGTCCAAGAAAATGTACCTCTTGTAACCAAAACTCACGACATACAACTTCTCATGATTCTCTAGCAAACCAAGTATCAACTTCGGATGTTCTCCATGTTCCTCCTTCGTCTTAGAATAGATTAAGATATCGTCAATGAACACAATCACGAACTTATCCAAATAGGGTTTACACACGCGATTCATCAAATCCATGAATACCGCGGTTGCATTTGTCAACCCAAATGGGATAACCGTGTACTCAAAGTGTCCATAACGAATCCTAAAAACTGTCTTCGGAATATCCTGCTCAAACACTCTTAACTGATGATAACCAAAACGCAGATCCATCTTTGAGAAAAATCGAGAACCTTGCAGCTGGTCAAAGAGATCATCAATTCTAGGAAGAGGATACCGATTCTTAACCGTTAACTTGTTCAACTCCCGATAGTCAATACACATCCTGAACGAACCATCCTTCTTCTTAACAAACAACACAGGTGCTCCTCACGGGAATTGACTAGGTAGAATAAACCCCGTGTACTCGTAGTACATCGCCATTCTCTAAAGGGATACGAACCACCTTTTCATGGCATATTACTTCGGCCTTATGCTTAAACAACCAATTCATCCCTATCACCACATCAAAACTTCCATGTCCAAAAAGGTATCAAATCAACCATAAAAGAAATACCCTCTAACACTATAGTACACCCACGAACAACTTTATCAACCTCTACTCCTCTACCGCAAGCTATTTCAATCACAATAATCATCCAGCGAACTCATACCAGCTAACACTCACGCAAATACATTGCAAACCAAGCGAAGAACGTATAAACTCATTCGTACAATGGTCGAATTAAGATCATAGGAAAAAAAACATCGATACTATCAGACGCAAAACATGTCACGAAAACCAACTGGTGTAAATGAGGGATTAAATATCCGTACCAACTTATCATGAACCAATCGTACTCGAAGAACAATATAATATTCGTTCAAGGAATAAATGCAAGGAATAACCAAAGAAACGAACCAGTATCCAACAGAAACGAATCCGATTGACCAACACCTATCACGACGTCGAATAGAAAGAATATGGCATCTGTATCATCATGGTACAAATAGGGATGCCATCTAGATTAGGTATACAAATGGAGAGTCTAACAAACGAATCAACTTAAATATCACCACATTAGTACCAACCGATAATTGAGGTATCAGCATATGATAGGTAGGATGGAATCTTACCACCTACACCTCAACATATAACTCTTGCCCAAACGGTTAAGAGAATACTTCTCTAACCATACAGCCATCATCAACATGATATCACATAACATCTTTCACAACATATAACAATAAACATCAATCAATGTAATCATGGTCACAAGTCCACGTGTGTGATACCCCTAAAATTATGTTCGCGACCATAGTTATAAAGCCTATTCCACACGCGTACTTACTTCCAAAACCACACATCTTAATGATAACGCACATATATACAACATAGCACCTAATAGATATCACAATCCATGCTATCATACTTGCAAGTCCACTTGTGTTGTGACACATGTATAATTATGTTGGCCACCATAATTATCTATGCCCCCTTTCCCAAGTTTACTCCCTCATATGACAACACTTCATGCAAACAATCATCTCACATGGAACAATTCCAACAATCACGTAAACCCTATAATCAAAAACACTCTGATAAGATCGATACAATACTCAAGAGTAATCGTGCTCCAACATGGCTCCAGACAGAAAAAGACAATATAAGAATTTCAAATCATGACACAAAACATAAGACGTCGCACAAAGGCTCAGGCTCTTCCCTAGCACTTGCCCCTATCAATCAGTTGGGATTAAATCTACTAGTCGTCGTAGACTCTAGATCCGAGTCCACCTCATACTCTTCCTCTTCACTTATCCATCCATTCTTGTTTCCCTCGATCTGTGGTAGTGGATGACTAGCAAAGCCATCACTGAGGTTTCTCTCTTCCTCCTCCACCCGATTTACAAACGCATGCACATCTCGGGGTCTAGCCCAAACCACTCCCCCATCTTCTAGGAATTGGGGACACTTTCCAGGGTACTTAGTGGTGAAGCCTTCCTTATCGGCCACCTTCGTCTCGTACCTTTCTATCTCCTTTCCATCCACATTCTCTAAGGTTAACTTCTCTTCAATCGCACACGGAAGCATGCTAGCAGGAACTAGGATCCTTCTGTTTATCCGCTTCATCCTACCAACTCTCTTGCAACCCGTAGCGACAACGGTAGTCCAACGAAACTTGCTACGTGCAGGAGGTGCCATACTAAAAACAATGACATATACAAAACTAAATATCGAAAAACATCGGACGTCCAAAAACTCAAATAAACATCTCATATATTAGGAAAATAGACATGTAAGATACTATACTTACACATAGGTCCTAAATGCAACTATATGAGGGACTCCTAGGTTATAGTCTAGGTTAAACCACCTAATTCTCTATAACCAAGGCTCTGATACCAATCTGTCACACCTCGCCAAGGCGGAAACGCGAGTGTGTAACTTCATGGATATCATCACAACACCTGGTGTCTAAATAGAGAAATACTACATGCACATAAGATAGAGCAAAGTACAAACACAAAGTGTTGTAACAATACCCCAAAAGAAAATAACCAAATCAAACCTCCAAAGGTATCTTCAACAAAGTCAAACATATTCATAATCCAAACATATAGATAATTCATCACGATGCAACTAAAGTCTCTTCTAGTCGCTTCCATCTATCTTATCCTTAGAATGCTCACCTGAAAATGATGCTTAAAACGTCAACATAATGTTGGTGAGATTCATAGGTTTAAGACACACATACACTCTCAAGGCAACCAGTTCACTGTGATCATAAAATATAGCTGGACGAATAATTAAAGTTATCATATAAGCTAACATGTATTCACACAAGATAAGGGCAACCAATGGGACGGAACGTGTCCCCCGCTCCAATATAGACATCAATTAGGTCGCATACGCGAGCAACAGGACAAAGCATCCTCCCAATTGAGTCTCTGATATGCATGCCTGATAATTCCCGATAATACACGATAATCACAACATATAACCATCACATCATAATAACCATCACATATAGCATACATACGATAACATTATAAGTCCAAGCTTTTAAACCACACATAATCACAGTAACTCAAATCATTTAACACAAGCATCATTCCCATCCCAAGTTTAAAACAAAGTAAAAAGTGGGACTATGAACTCACCTCAACTTTGCAGCTTCCACAAACACAAATCACAAATCTATATAACACAAATAAGTTCACGTTACACATGGCCAAGCTATAAGCTATAACCCATGTAATACTCATATGATGGATGTCTAAGGTTCATATGACCCACCATGGATCTCCTAGACTCCATACTAAACACCACCAATCACTAACATTCACTAAATCCCTTGCACAAATAATTTCAGAAAACGCAGAATTTTAGGGTACATTTACCCACACAAAATCACGACAAAACAAGCTCCAAAACTCACACCAAAAATTCACCATGGTCCCTTATGGGTAGACAAGCTATCCTCAGAAGGCCATGCACTCTAAACATACACAAGTACCCATAAGAAAATAAAACTTGACAACTATCCAGATTCGGATCTGAACGCACACCAAAACGTTTTAATCAAAATAAAATACTTCTACAACTTTTTATCGCGAATCCTTTTCGTAGGAGTCTAAGATAACCAAAAACTCAACTTTTCCAGAAGGGCTAACCTAGATATCACTTTTTCAACCACAAATCACTATCAAACTTATATCCAAATTTTGTCCCGGTTTAACAGTTTTAACACTTTAACTTGTAAAAATCAAAAGACCAACTTCCAGACCTCGAAATCAATCGTGGTCGGACTTTTTGGAAAGCTCTTTCTCTGAACTATAATTTAGACTCAAAATTCGTGATCTAACTCATTTCTATCTATTAAATATCTTCGTATCTTTACAGCACTATAATTCTGTCCAAACCCTAACTCATTAACTAACGTGTTTAATGACCAAATCTCTTTACTAATCATCATAATATTATTAACCATTGATCCTAACATGCTTAACATCATTAAATTACAGAAGTTTACAAACCCTAGATCCTTCATAGTTAATATTACATGAATTAGAATAGTAATTAACAATTAAACTCATTACGGGTATTGAAATTATACCTTGTTCTTGACTTTAGCTTCAAATTATAAACCCTAACTTTTTTCCTTCTTTCCTCTTGCTTTGGTCGACCAATAACTTAAAAAAACGTTTTGGGGTTGTTGGGTTTGTATATATATTAACTATGGATAATCCTTGGGCCTAAGAATCATATTTGGACTCAAATTGGGTTTCCTTTTCCCCCCTTTTACCCCAATTGGCCGAATTTTATAATACACATCCATATTTTTAATTTTTTTTATTAAAATTAAATATTACACTTAAAACCTTGTACTCTTGATATTTTATAAGAACCCATAACGAAACCTAACGTCTCACGTGATAAACCTTCATTTTTACGACAACCCGAAAAATTATCATTTTCAAAACAAAGTTTCCAAAAATAGAATTCCACACTCTTTATAAATATACTCATAAAAACGACCTCCTCGTAACTTACTAACGCTCAAACACTTGAACGCAAACTTGTTACGCAAAACCACGAAACACCAAAACTACACAAGTCATTTCCACACCACAAAGGAGATCAAAATGAACTTATCCCAACACCAGTATTACTCAACTCACAACAATAACACCACGCAAAAAGGGATTTAGTGCCAACATTCTTACTTATCACACATATATAATACTTATCTCACACATATACCCCACATAAACACTTAATTCATACCAAACAAAGTCAAATGGATCGAGACTATTAGTCAAACTAATCTGCTAAAATCACGGTTGTCACACTCAGAAGCTGTGAATATGTAATTTTAGGTAGAAGGCCTTATGCCCAGCCCATAGGGCGTATGATGAGGGCGTATGATCTGGTACTCAGAAAAAAAAGAAAACCACTTTTAATTGGAGAAGGCCTTATGCCAAGAAGTGGAAGGCCTTATGCTCCAAATCTCAGAATTTTACCAAAACCACAACTTTTAGCAACTTACTCTAATTTCCGGAAAACCAACTTCTGAGACACGAAAATTAACGAAACTTTCCAAAACTCTTTAGGACATTATATATATATTATAAAAACGTAAAGTCTTGACATCTACAATGGACGAAGACGTGATATACAAAATGGATGAAATATCTTTTATGACCCATTTGACCCGTTATGCATATTTCTTCAAAAAAAACCAACATATACACCTAACCGCAAGTATAAATTAACATAACTTATCATTACTAAACATACTAAAGGTGTGTACACCATAATATAACCCGTAGCATTATAAAACGGGTAAAAGTGGCTATTGCCAACATCCCTTAATCTTTAGTTATAACTATTTCCACAATCTATTCCAACATCATAACATTTACCCAACACTTAAACTTAACATGAAATTGAACCAAATGACCGTAAATAACAAAATCACCATTTAAGACGAAGTTATACCAAAAGAGAAAGGACACTTCGGGGTTCATAACTTCGCATGCGTTTGGTCCAAAAGATGGTCTTCTACTTATCACCTCCAAAAGCTAACCTTCCACTAAGGCTATGTACTAAACCTTATCTTTACCTTTGTTCTCTCCACTTGTACCTACAAAATCATCATAAGCCTCAACCGTAAGCAAAACGCTTAGTAAGTATATAAGGCATAACAACATCAACATTTATAAGATTATTGATAGACACTAATCATAACTTTACTAGGAGCATAATAATAACGTTACCACTTACCTTTATCAAGCACGCAATAACATAACATTTACTTAACTAGCATTGGATCCAAGCTAAATATCATTTAACAAGCTCCATATACAAGATACCTTTACACATCATAAACATTAACATATACAAGCATTAAACAAGTTACACCCATATACTTACCTCAATCCCACTAGCTCACTACATGATTTGCTAACAAAGTCTTCACTTGCTCCTATAACACAATTAACTCTAGTTAGGGACTAATCAACTAACAAGATCATCACTAATTACCTTTACCGATCATCCCCTTTCTCATAACCTTAAACCTAATCTATAGCTTAAGGAAAAAAATTACTTGTGGTGGGGATTATCAAATGAGGCTTCCTAATGACTTGGTGACACTTCAAGATGATCAAATATGGATTAGATGACAAAGTTGTTCTTCTCTTCTTTCCCTCCAATATAAAACGCACCACACACACCTTTTTGACGTAAAATGACAATTATACCCTCATGTGCAAGTCACATGAGAGGCTTTAACAGTCAAACTTAACGTTCGTTTGGTCAAGGGACCATGAGTGTCAAGGGTTTCGGAGTTAGTGACTAGTTGTGAAAAAATAAAAGTCAAAGGACCAAATATGAAAGTCAACGCATACCACAAGGACCATCTTTGTAGTTTACTCCTTTATTTTTCTTACAAGTTCTAGATATCTCTAAGATTGAGATCTTTAGATAAGTTAGGTGTAGGATTTGATTGTTGGCAAAGCTAGTCCTCCATGTCTCATTTTCCCTATTAAAACCCCTTAGTTCCTACATATAGTCCTATTTGCACCAATCATATTCCATTACATTCTTTTAATACTTATGTAACTTAGGGGTTGTTTGATAAAACATAATGATTTAGCACTGAATGATCTAAAACCCTGAATGATTTAGTGACTCTGAATGAATTTGGTTCTGAATGAAAATATGACGTTTGACAAATTTTCTGAACCGGTAACTCATATAAAATTTATCATATTAACCATTTTTTGCAAATATCAATTTTTCCGTTATTAGTTATTTTTAATATTAACATATGTTTGTTAAATTAAACTATTACCCATCATGTTTATTCTTGTGAATTTTCGTTATGTTAAAATTGCTATCTTTTTTTTGAATACTATTTAAATTGCTATCTGATCGTATGTTTACCATGCTTAATGTTTGAAAATATCAATATGCCTTCCACTTCATCGATAATGAATAAATAGATCTATGAAGTTGTACTTATGATGATGTAGTCCTTTTAATAATTAAAAATATGAAAAGATTTATGAAGTTTGTTGTGAACAATATTGAGGGAATGGATATTCTTCTATTGATTATTATGTAGAGAATACAAGAAGGGTATATATAAGATAATATTAGGGCAAAAACCCTAATAGCTAATTGGGCCATGGGCCTCTATTTAGTTATATGGACATCCACAAAACAATGATCCATAACACTCCCTCTTGGATGTCCATATTGTTAATACACTTAGGAATTGCTGCCTCATTAAAAACCTTGTCAGGAAAACCCAGTGGGACAAAACCATGACTAAGGGAAAAAGAGTGCAGCGTGTATTATCTCCCTCTGATGACTACATTACTTGAGCTCTTTGAGTCGGCGCATCCCAATGTTGTGACTTTGTTTCTTAAATGTTGATGTAGGAAGTGCCTTGGTAAATAGATCCGCCAGATTGTCGCATGAATGAACTTGTTGAACAATAATATCACCATTCTTCTGTAAGTCATGAGTGAAGAAGAATTTTGGTCAAATATGCTTCGTCCTATCTCCCTTGATATAACCTCCTTAAGTTGAGCAATACAAGCTGCATTATCTTCATGTAAAATTGTTGGCCCCTTCTTCTCTGAAGAATCCCTACATGATCTACGTATGTGTTGTATTACACTTCTTAGCCACACACATTCTCGACTTTCTTCATGTATTGCTAGAATTTCTGCATGGTTGGATGAAGTTGCTGAGATCATTTGCTTAACTGAACGCCATGAAATTGATGTTCTTCCACTTGTAAATACATATCCAGTTTGAGATCGACCATTGTGAGGGTCAGACATATATCCCGCATCTGCAAAACCAACTAAACTTGTATTCGATGGGTTAGTTAAAAATAACCCCATATCCTTTGTACCTTGAAGATAAGCATAACGAAATATCTGTTTTATTCCATTCAGTGCCTCTTCGTAGGACAAGAACGTATATCAATTATATGCTAATAATTTACAGCAAAAGCTGTAATATTTTCCGGTTACGTGTGATGACCAGAAGATACATTAAAGCCTTACAATAGACTAAAATAAATATGGAACTTCAGGGAGCCAAGAATTTCCTCATCAGCTTCTTGAGGTCGAAATGTGTCCTTTTT
The DNA here is from genome assembly GCA_014162995.1 of Artemisia annua. Classification (NCBI taxonomy): domain Eukaryota; kingdom Viridiplantae; phylum Streptophyta; class Magnoliopsida; order Asterales; family Asteraceae; genus Artemisia; species Artemisia annua. The sequence continues at coordinate 16,388 of LBNU01015906.1, forward strand.
AACATCAAAGTGTCCTAACAAAAACCATTGGAGTTCTTAAATGTGATGTGATTCATATCCATATAAAATCTTTTCAACACCTTAACGATATATGCTTTCTTGATGCACAAGGAATTCATTTTAAGATAGCTCAATGTAAATAATCCAAGACAAAATTTGTCTTTCCAAATCTTTTCATTTCAAATTCTACTTTTTAAACACTATCTCATAGTCTTAAGGATGTTTCACCAGAGTTCCAATTATGTTCAAAATCATCAACATTATACCGCAAATTATAACATATAATCATGATTCGGATTCTTTAATAATAAACGCTATGGCATTATACAGAATCATTCTTATAAGCCTTCCTTTAACAAATATTTCACTAAGACGAGTGAATACCACTTCGTCTTGACTGTTAATAACCCAATATAGGAGATTTATTACAACTTAATTGCATATTTTAATCTCGACGAACTTAAATTCTACATGATCTCATGGCAGTTTTAAACCCTTTGCAGGAGTTTCAAATGTAAATTTCGTATATTTTCTGGTGAGCATACAAAGAATAGGCCGTCACTACTCCATTAAATCTCATATCAAATTCAGCCTTATCTGGTATTACCAGACAAATCAAGGATAGCGAAGAAGTTTGGGGCCAATCCACCACAGGGAGAATATGTCTTCACTCATAATCAATGCGCAGCGTCTTTGAGAAAATCCTTGTGCCACCAATCGAGCCTTGCTATCTCTGTGATTTCATTTTCTCATCCTCTTTTCGAATACTAATAGACACTTATATCCAAAGATTAATGACATCATGATGGTTAGACTATTGGGTCCAAATACTATTTACTGTTCATCTCAAGAGATTATTTTAATTCTGTGCCTCAATGCCGTTTTTCCATGTTGGCCAATCAATTCTATTTTTTGCATTCCTGCATAGGACTATTGGTTCTTAGGTTATCCTATCATCTTTCATATATTTCTAGCGCTGAAGCAATTATATGCAATATATCGTCGACGTCGAATTTCATTTCGATTTCCAAACTTTTTTCTAGAGCAAAATAACATAGTTTTATTGACGACTCTTCATTTTCAGGTATCCTGTTGGTTCTTCTTGAACCAAACATCTGTCTAGTGTCTCCTTTAGGGAGGACCCCTGGCGTTTTTCTGTTAACTTCCGATTATACCATCAAATTGAAATTTGCTCCTTTTTTCTTTCAGGAGATTTTTATTCTTTGGATGCAACACCACTGGATCAATACCACGTATTTAAACGTGCATTAGATTCTTGCCTATTTGAGGCTGCTCCGTCGTTGGTACATTAATTTTTAATTGGCAATTAACAGCTAGCGTAGATATGT
>LBNU01015906.1:17766-58053 GCA_014162995.1 Artemisia annua
CAAACAGAATCATTCTTATAGCCTTCCTTTAACAAATATTCACTAAGACGATTATACCACATTCGTCCCGACTGTTTTAACCCATATAGAGATTTATTCAACTTAATTGCATATTTTTCTCGAGAACTAATTTTACATGATTCAGGCAGTTTAAACCCTTCAGGGAGTTTCATGTAAATTTCAGTATCTAGTGAGCCATACAAATAGGCCGTCACTACATCCATTAAACGCATATCAATTCCTTATTGTATTACCAGACAAATCAGATAGCGAAGAGTTGTTGCATCCACCACAGGAGAATATGTCTCCTCATAATCAATTCCAGGTCTTTGAGAAAATCCTTGTGCCACCAATCGAGCCTTGTATCTCGTGATTTCATTTTTCTCATTCCTCTTTCGAACAAAGACCCACTTATATCCAACAGGTTTGACATCATTAGGTGTTAGGACTATTGGTCCAAATACTTTTCTCATCTCAAGAGATTTTAATTCTGCCTCAATTGCGTTTTTCCATTTTGGCCAATCAATTCTATTTTTGCATTCCTGCATAGACTTTGGTTCTTGATCCTCATCATCTTCCATTATTTCTAGCGCTACATTATATGCAAATATATCGTCGACGTCGATTTCATTTCGATTCCAAACTTTTCTAGACATAACATAGTTTATTGAGATCTCTTCATTTTCAGGTACCTGTGGTTCTTCTTGAACCAACATGTCTAGTGTCTCTTTAGGAGACCCTGGCGTTTTTCTTTCCTCGATTATACCATCTTGAATATTTGCTCCTTTTTTCTTTCGAGGATTTTTATCTTTGGAACCAACTGGTNCTGTGGTTCTTCTTGAACCAACATGTCTAGTGTCTCTTTAGGAGACCCTGGCGTTTCTCTTTCCTCGATTATACCATCTTGAATATTTGCTCCTTTTTTCTTTCGAGGATTTTTATCTTTGGAACCGACTGGTCTACCACGTTTTAAACGTGCATTAGATTCTTTGCCTATTTGAGGCTGTCCTTCTTGGACATTAATTTTAATTGGAGCATTAACAGCTGGAATATGTGACTTTGTCACTTTCTTTGGGTCAGTAAATGCGTCTGGTAATTGATTTGCTAATCTTTGTAAATGAATTATCTTTTGAACTTCCAATTCACATTCTTTAGTTCGAGGATCAAAACTATTTAATGATAATTCTTTCCAACTTATTTCTTTTCCCAGCTGTCGTATCTCTCCCCCCCAATGTGGGAAACATTGACTCATCAAAATGACAATCAGCAAATCGAGTTGTAAATAGATCCCCCGTTGATGGCTCTAAGTATTTAATTATTGAAGGTGAGTCATACCCAACATATATTCCCAACCTCCTTTGAGGTCCCATCTTTGTGCGTTGTGGTGGAGCAATTGGAACATATACCGCAGAACCAAAAATCCTTAGATGGGAATATTTGGTTCCTGACCAAAAACCAACTGTAATGGGGAGTAAGTATGATAACTTGTTGGCCTTATGCGAATTAATGTTGCTGCATGTAGAATAGCATGGCCCCAAGCAGAAACTGGTAAGTTTGCTTTCATAATCATTGGCCTTGCAATCATCTGAATCCTCTTAATAAGCGATTTAGCAAGCCCATTTTGTGTATGAACATGAGGTACAGGATGTTCAACACTTATCCCAATAGACATACAATAATCATTAAATGCTTGAGATGTGAACTCACCAGCATTGTCCAAACGAATTGTCTGAATTGGATAATCTGGAAAATGTGCTCTCAATCTTATTAATTGTGCAAGTAATCGTGCAAACGCCAGATTGCGACTTTATAATAAGCACACATGTGACCATTTAGTTGATGTATCAATCAAAACCATAAAATACCTAAATGGTCCACAAGGTGGATGTATTGGTCCACATATATCCCCTTGTATTCTTTCCAGAAAATTAAGTGATTCATGTTTCACTTTAGTTGATGATGGGCGTGTAATCAATTTTCCTTGTGAGCAAGCAACACATGTAATATCCTTACTTTGTAGGATTTTATGATTCTTCAAAGAATGCCCTTTTGAATTTTCTATGATTTTTCGCATCATTGTTGACCCGGGATGTCCCAGCCGGTCATGCCAAACAATAAAATTCGCACGGTCCATAAACTGGTGGTTTATGACTGCGTTTGATTCAATAGCACTAATATGAGTGTAATATAAACCGGAGGAAAATGCGGGTAATTTCTCTAGTACATGCTTTTTACCCGAAATCATATTAGTAATGTGAAGGCACTCAACATGTCCTTCATTAATTGTCTCAACATGATATCCATTTTTACGAATATCTTTAAAGCTCAACAAGTTCCTTTGAGACATGGGGGAAAATAATGCATTATCAACTTTAAATTGTGTTCCACCCGGTAATAATATACTTGCCACGCCAAAACCTTTAATTAATTTGGCGCTACCAGATATAGTGCTAACATTTGATTCTTGTAATTTCAAATGTGAAAAATATTTCTCTTGCTTGAGAATTGTATGAGTAGTAGCACTATCCACAAGACATATATCTTCGTCATCAAGCATTATACGATCCATATTCTAAAACATATAAAATAAGACTATGAGCATGTAACATGGCATTAAATATAGTTTACGTTCTCATACAAACAAGCTCATGAATAAATAATCAGTACATACAAGTCACATGTAATTGATATTTAGTCTCCATTTACTATTTTCCTATTAATGAGTACTCATATACATTCTTTCAACGAGGTTAGTCTCCTTTTACCACTAGTTTAATATTCAATACAACGTCTCGTACATGAAAAACTCATTAACCCAGTTATAATAAATTAATACATCTTTTCATTTAATATAGAAGTTATTCGTAGGAACCTTAAAAAAATGCTACAAACGATCACTTAAACAATTTACAATGACATTGAGATACAGACCCAATCAATCTCTATTTTACTTTTATTCATATTATGGGCTATGTATAATAATATATAGGCTAACTGTGTATAATTGATATAATTATTATCACCAGTATAGCACATGCATCATAGCGTACGAATGGAATTGTGTATAATTTATATCAGAGATATTGCACATAAACATATAACTAAGAGAATAAAGTCTAACAAAAATATTTCATAGCCATGAATAATAAGAATCCAAACATAATGAAGACAACCAAAGAAAATCTCAAACAAATAAAAACACCTAAAGAAAATTCCAAACAAAACATTTAAACGTAAATTATTCATGGCTTCAAACTACCAATCACTCATTTGCTAGGAAATCCCCAACCTCCAAGTGGGTTGCACCAGTAAATTCTTTAGCATCATCATGGTTATCATTGTCATAGACAAGATTTGCTTCTACCTTGATTCCTTTATTCTTAACAGACTGTTGATAGAGGTCCACCAAATGCTTTGGTGTACGACATAATTTTGCCCAGTGATTAAAACTGCCACAACGATAGCATGCATCATTGGCTGCCAAGGCCTTATCTTTTCTTCCTCCTTCATGCTTATTAATCTTTCCCTTATCTTGCCACTTCTTGTGGCCATTGTTGTTCTTAAANTCATTATTTATATTACACGTTATTTATATGAAGTATTTACTTTATAAAGAAACAGATAAGGTGCATCATTGCCTACGAATCATGTGGGAGTTGTGTATAATTTATAATATCATAAATATTACACATAACGAAAGATAACAAATTTTAATAAAGATATTGCATAGCCATGAATAATAAGAATCCAAACATAATGAAGTCAACCAAAGAAAATCCCAAATAAATAAAAACACCTAAAGAAAATTCCAAACAAAACATTTAAAAGTAAATTATTCATGGCTTCAAACTACTAATCACTCATTTGCTAGGAAATCCCCAACCTCCAAGTGGGTTGCACCAGTAAATTCTTTAGCATCATCATGGTTATCATTGTTGTCATTGTCATAGACAAGATTTGCTTCTACCCTGATTCCTTTATTCTTAATAGACTGTTGATAGAGGTCCACCAAATGCTTTGGTGTACGACATAATTTTGCCCAGTGATTAAAACTGCCACAACGATAGCATGCATCATTGGCTGCCAAGGCCTTATCTTTTCTTCCTCCTTCATGCTTATTAATCTTTCTCTTATCTTGCCACTTCTTGTGGCCATTGTTGTTCTTAAATTGAACACCATGATTAACAGCATGATAATTACCTCTACCATTTCCACGCCCTTGACCACGACCTCGACCAGAACCATAACCCCGTCCACGTCCTCATCTACGGTCATAACCACGACCACGACCTCCATTGTGATAAGTTGTCACATGCGCTTCCGATAAAGGAGCGGTACCAGTTGGACGATTATCATGATTTTTCATTAAAAGCTCATTATTTTCTTCGGCCACAAGTAAGCATGAAATTAGGTCACTATATTTAGTGAATCCTTTGGCTCGATATTGCTGTTGCAATAGTATATTCGAAGCATGGAATGTGGAAAAAGTCTTTTCCAACATCTCGGCATCACTAATTGAGTCACCACATAATAGCAATGTGGAGGTAATACGATGCATGGCCGAGTTAAATTTACTCACTGTTTTGAAATCTTGGAGCCTTAAGTGAGTCCATTCATATCTTGCCCTTGGCAAGATGACCGTTTTCTGGTGGTCATATCGGTCCTTTAACTTATTCCAAAGGGCTAGTGGATCTTTCACTGTGAGATACTCAGTTTTTAAGTCCACATGGAGGTGATGTCTTAAGAACATCAATGCCTGGGCTTTTTGCATATTAGTTGTTTGTTTTCCTGCGTGGATTGTATCCAGAAGCCCATGTGCATCCAAGTATGTCTCGGCTTCCAACGCCCAAGACAAATAATTTTTTCCGCTTATGTCTAAAGCCACAATAGAAAGATTTGCAAGCTTTTATTCCATGATAACTATATGTTGACATAAAATACGTGTTAAACAAAACACATAAACAAAACATGGAGAGAAACATAAACAAGTAAAATATATACTTGTAGAATTGCAAATTATGTGAACGTCCATTAGAAACTTTGTCAAATTTTTTTTTTATATATATATTTTTTTCGAACTATCGAACTATAAAATATACTCACCAAGGATGACGGCTCAAAGTAAAGTTACATATCCATCATCATTCGTATATTGATTTACTAGTCCTACTGTTGACCTAATCTATAAGACAACACATGCTATGCCAATTAATTTAATAGCATTCGTTTAGGATAACAAATTCACATACAATAAAACTGTTATATTATATTCTAATAGTACAAGGTTGTTTACTACATAAAACTTTTTTTTGTATAATATATTCTATTCTAATGTAAACATGAACATGAATTAGAATCAAATTAAAACATACATGTAAATTAAGCGACAGCACATAGCAAACATATAAATTATTATAATACACCAAAACGACAGATCTATTATAACTATTATAGTAATACATACAAACATATTAACTATTAATACATACAAACATATTAACTATTAATGAAAACGACAGATCTATTATAGATGAAAACGACAGATCTATTATAGTAATACATACAAACATATTAACTATTAATGAAAGTGACAATAGATAAGTAATGTAAATAGGTTTGGATACTGCCGAATCATATGTAAAGTAAATAGCAAACATATGATGATCACATACTGCCGAATCATATATGTAAAGAGGTGTGAATACATACCGGTGATGAAAACGAGAGAAAACCTAAACCTTTAAAGCGTGCTGATAACGTGTTATGAACAATATTGAGGAATGAATATTCTTCTGTTGATCAATAATGTCAAAAGATACATGAGGTATATATAAGATAATATTAGGGTAAAAACCCTAATAGGTAAATGGGCCATGGGCCTCTTATTAGTTATGGACATCCACAATATAATGATCCATAACACTCCCTCTTGGATGTCCATATTTTAATACACTTAGGAATTGCTGCCTCATTAAAAACCTTGTCAGGAAAACCCAGTGGGACAAAACAAAGTCCACTTATTTTGTTATTTTATTTTTTTAGAACAGCACTACACGAGTTAAGTTATCCAACGGGCAGGCCCGGGACAAGAACCGCTAGGAGAGACCCGCGAAGAGAAACCACTAGAACTCACGGATTCACACTAAGAGGAAAATTCGGATTTTTTTTCACTTACGAGACTCGAACACAGGTAAAACCCCTCCCCAAGGTTCAGAAGGAAATGGAACTTCATTTATTCTCACAACAAAACTAATATAATGAGTTATGTTCAGGACCTAAGTTATCAATTCTTGATCTTTATATTAGATAATATATTATTGTTTAATCGATTTAAGTTGCAAAATTCTCTATATAATACAATCCTCAATGGACCAGAGTATGATAAGGTATAAAATAATCTTCCTAACATAAAATAATTCCCTCTATAATTTCGAATGACGAGCCACAAATATTACACTAATAAACAATTATTACAATAGAATTTCCTAAATTGAAACTGTGCTCCCATTGGCTCTAGCATGACCCCCCAGCATAACTCCCATGGACTCACACACATATAATTGCTCGAAGAGCAGAGATATTAATAAACAATTATTACAATTAAATTTCCTAAACTGAAACTGTGCTCCTATTGGTTCTAGCATGACTCTCTAGCATAACTCCCATGGACTCACACACATATAATCAAAACAAGTCATTTATAAAAAGAAAATTTACAAAAGATACCCTAAACTTAATATCTACAATTTTTTTTTTATATAACAAACTTTATTTACCAAATATCTAATAAATCTCTAGCGGTTTCTTGAATTAAAAAAAAAAATACTACCAAGTTGGTCTCTCGATACCGAACAAAAAAAAGCCTAATATTGATATACTTTTGACATACGTATGATTTTGTAAAAAAAAGTTAGAAGTTTAATATATGCATAGTTTTTAAATAAAAGAAGTTTCAAAATGCACCCTTATCATATCAAATAACTTTAAAAATAATCCTAAACTTTTTTAAAACTATAAAGGCTAAAGACGTGCAACTTTTTTAATAATAAACATATTACTGAACATGCCGCAATATTATGAACAAAACGAGCCCGGAAATTTAATCGAACAATGACATATCGAGGTNCCCCCGCATAACTCCCATGGACTGACACACATACACACAAACAATTATTACAATTGAATTTCCTAAATTGAGACTGTGCTCCTATTGGTTCTAGCATGACTTCCCAGCATAACTCCCATGGACTTACACACATATAATCAAAACAAGTCATTTATAAAAAGAAAATTTACAAAAGATACCCTAAACTTAATATTTATGATTTTTTTATATAACAAACTTTATTTACCAAATATCTAATAAATCTCTAGCGGTTTCTTAAATAAAAAAATTATTACCAAGTTGGTCTCTCGATAACAAACAAAACAAGCCTGATATTGATATACGTTTGACATACGTACGGTTTTGTAAAAAAAAAGTTAGAAGTTTAATATATGCATAGTTTTTAAATAAAAGAAGTTTCAAAATGCACCCTTATCATATCAAATAACTTTAAAAATAATCCTAAACTTTTTTAAAACTATAAAGGCTAAAGACGTGCAACTTTTTTAATAATAAACATATTACCGAACATGCCGCAATATTATGAACAAAACGAGCCTGGAAATTTAATCGAATAATGACATATCGATGTTAAAAAGAGTTTGTGAAATTGGGTGCAGCACCACGCTGCGACGCGGCGGGCGCCTTCTACTTGTATATAACATTACACAATGGACCGAGCTCCGAGGCAGCAATAAACTAATATTTTTAATTATCTTTTTAATACAATTCTCCATGCCACATGCTCCGATGCCTTTTTTTTATAGTATGGCAATGCAATGTTTATTTTATAGGAGTCCGGTTACTATATTAGAATAATAATTGGTTAGAGGACTGCTGGTAAAATGGTTTGTTTTGTTGGGCTGATTGCTGGCGTGTGATCCAACCCAAAATTTTGACCGCATACTTGGCCCAAATTCATCAAAGAGTCAACATGAAAACCCAAAAACGTCAGGATAAAAACTTGCTAACACGCATAGATTGACATTTCTAAACAATTGATCACTGACAAAAATCTAGGAAATGTAAATGAACAAACAAAAACTTTAGAAGATTGGAAATCATAAAATATTTTAGAAACTCTAGTTATACGTTGACTAATAGAAGATTTATTTAAGCTTGTAGAAGATTGGATGTGTTATTTGATCGATATAAAAATAAAAGCATAATCTATAGTTCACTATTTTCACATATAATTCAATTCCGATGTTAAAAGGCCCGTTTTAAAAATCTAGCACAGGGCCATCAAATTTCAGTGGACGGCCCTGCATATATAGCTAATCACATATCCAAAAGATATACTGTATATGTAAATGAGTTACTTGAAAGGCGTAAGTTAGTCATAAAACTGATAATTACTTTATTTTAGATGTTTCAGAACACAAGGTACGGTCAGCCTCTAAACAATTTAGAGATCTCTATCACTATCACTGCAAACAATAATAAGAGATCCAATTAATTTCTAAACTACTACAAACAATATGTCTAGCTAATTAATCAGAGATTGAAATGATAACAAACTACTCCAACTTAAACCATGCATAATTCATATAAAACACTCTAATTTACAGCATGTTGCAAAACACCTCTGAACAATTTACAGATCCAGATTACGTACGTACCTCCAAATGCTAACAAGATACTCAAAAACCATTTGCTAATCATAAAATTGATAATTACTCTAATTTACATAGCATGTTGGGAAAAAACACAAGTTACCTACCTCTAAACATTTTACATATCTCTATTAGCATAAACAATAATCACATATCCAGATTATAACAAGCTAGTCCAAAACTACAACATAATCATCAACAAGCGTAATTTTAGGAAAACTGGTTAAAACAAAATCATAAAAGCTGTACATGTACGATACCGATCACAGCCCCGCGGTTGTCGGGAAAATTTTGAACATTAATGATGATATTTGCTACTTTGACTTATGACTGAGCGTGTCATGCAAGTAACATAACCATGTGCATAGCTATCTTGTGATGAGACTTCAATACATTTGTCAGAAAAAGCCATGCCACAAAGTATCCCACAAAACACAACACGGCTACAATCACATAGACGATATATGCTCCTACCTTAATGCAACCTCCGTCCACATCGGTATTGGTTTGAGACTTCATGATGGCATAACATATAAAGGGTTATTAGACAAAGATGTTACTAAAGTTTGGGTTTATGTTGTCCTAAGGTAATATAGTTTGAAACTTGTCATCCAAGTTACTCAACTTCACGGGTTGGTTAAATTTGTCACTGAACATTATGAAAGTTAGCCCTCAGCTCACTCCCTTGGTGGGCAACCGGATGATGGCAATTTGCCTTGTCCACGTGGAATTTTCCACAGGGTTATTATACAAAGATGTCACTAAAGTTTGCATGAAATTTGTCATAAGGTAATAAAGTTTCAAAGCACCCAGTACTAACGCACGGGTTGTTTTATGTTACTAACCTTTTAAAACAGGATACATAGATGGTACTGAACTTTTATAAACAGTATACAAAAGATGTCCCTGTGGGTTATGGGTAACACAATGTAGTCATAAATTTCTTATCATACATTTACTATAACATTAGCCAAGGTCCGTTTTAAGCCTTTCTACTTTATTTTATCCGTTTAGTACATTTCACCCGTTTTATAACGTTTTATGCACTTATCACCGTTTTAAATGTTTCGCTGCCATGTATACGTTTAGCATGTTTTAATATTTTTCTTACTTTAATACATTTTTATCATTTTTATCGTTCCATACAATTATACCTTTTTCATATTATATCATTTCGCCATTTATCTACCAAGATCTCATTACGCCTTCACGTTTATAGCGTCTTATACGTTTCATACATTTTATCCGTATTATTTTTCATATGTTTTTAACACTTCATACTTTTATCCGTTTTTATCTATCAATATTATTAGTATCTTTTCATACGTAAAAAACAGCAAGAACGTATAATACGATGAAAACAGATAAAACGATGAAACTTTAAAATGACCAAACATAAGAAACAATAAAACGATGAAAAACCGTATGAAAACATAAAAAACGGTCCAAAATTAATAGAAATATAATTGGATACAAATATAATCGTCCAAGAAGTTGGGAACCTGGATGGCAAATAAAATGTATGCCATGAGGATTTCCACCGTAACTCTAGGTTACCCAAAACACAGTAACAAATTTTAACCGTCACATAAGTGAGTAAACCTGGATGACAGGTTAACTATATTACCTTAGACAACATAAACCCAAAACTTAGTAAACACTTTTGTCTAATAACCCACAAATAAAAGCACCGTAAAAACCGACACTTCCCAAGTCTAAACAAAGGAGACAGTAGTCAATCTAGTTTGTAGTTAATTTTGCACAAAAGCTGTGCTAAAATGGCGAACTAGACAAACAACCACCAAAATGAACTGCAGAGATGCTGCTGCATGGTCCAAACGCTAGTGATAGGCTATTGTAGAGATGATGAGATTGTGATGTTTTTTTGGAGCTAAAAACCTAAAGTGGAAATTTTAAGATGGTGCATGAGATATTGTGGGTCATATAACTACTGTTGAGGATAAGTGCCTGCAAATCTTGTCAAGTTGTTTGGAAAATAATTTTAAAGTAAAGCTGATTCGAAAATACACCCTCAAATATCAATTTGGTCTATTCTAGCTCACGTGTAGTCGTCCCTTCATTTTAGGCACAAGTTTTTTCCCCCATTTGTAAGGAGTTTTTTTTTTTTTTTTTTTTTTTTTTTTTCTTCCTCGTCTTATTTAATACACACGTGGCTATTGTAATCAATGATATGTATTACTATACTTTATTTCCAATTTATTAAATACTTTACAATCCCGATACCACACCTAGTTTTTACTACTCTATTGTAATTTTATCTTTTTAAGCTTTGTTTATATATTTTAGAGTATATTTGATCACGTATAATGTATCCTCAGATCAAAAGAGTTCGGATCCTACACAAAACAAGAAGATACGACTAGCAATGGTCGGATAACTATATACAACCTAGAGCCTCGGATGGTCACATCTGGCATCTTCGGGCTAGACGAAAGTCCATACCCCACAACGGAAAAGCTATAACACATATGGATAGCTGTAGCGGGGCATATCTTAGTGTCACACCTGAGCTTAGCATGGTTTGCGGAAGGTTATCGTAAATTAAGGACGGGTCAACCTTGGGACTCATATACATGCCAGAATAGGTAGAGGAGGCGACTCCTCAACCGGACGGGGGCACTATTGCCTAATCCCTAACACGATTGAGGAGGCATAAAGCAACACCACCATCCATGATGAAGAAACACCGGTAACCAATGATGTCAGTTAAAAAGCCATATGCTGTCAGCTTTGTTAAATGCTTAACATACGAGTTGTTATGTTCGTTCATCAACCAAAGTGATCAGTACAGAGATGCCCACAATCAACCGTTAAAGGAAACTATATCTAAATTATTGCATCTAAAACAATATAATCGTAATGACATTGCTCCCTTGATCCTCCAAAAAAGTGGCGTATCCATACGCAAAATTGACATCAATTAACAATCTAACTAATGTAAAACATCAATAACCCTATATACTTGCAAACCATCAACAACAAATCATTTCTTGACTTCTAAAATCACTCAAAAACACCACAAATCTCGTTTCTAATCCAAGGTTTTTGTTTTTGTTATTTATTTATTTATTTATTTGTACCAAATCTATTCTAATACTACCTAAACTAATATAAAGTAACAAACTTTAAGGTTTTTAACTTGTATTTTTAATATTTTTAAAATTCGTAACTCAGTAAAATATAAAGCCCTAAAAAACGATTTGAAACTTTATAAAACACAACCTATGTTATCCTTGGCGATTGATATCACTTGTTAGGTCACCATATTGATCACACAAGTTAGGTTTTTAGTGAGAGAAAGTTAGAGAGAGAAAGAGTGGAAGGATTCTTATGAAATGTAAATAAAGTTTATTATGCTAAGAACAAACACCCTTCTCATCTATGAGAGTGGTATTTATAATGTCATACAGAAGTAGGTGTTGCCCTAATTCCTTATAGGCTTGGCCTAGGGGCTTACTACATAGGCTGACCCATCAAACTAACAATTTTAATCCAAATAACTAACGACCTATTAAATATAATAAATGACACTTTACATAATAACATAATCATAACATTGTTTATTTTTGGTTTTTTTCTTCGCTTGTATACGCTGTACCTCCTTTACGCCGTATACATGTCGATAACAATTTTGTTTATTTTAGATTAAGACGAGTTACTTTTATCCCAAGTTTGGTTTTCCTATAAATATAAGTTTGTTTATGGTTTAAAATATTATTATTAACTTTTTATTCTTTAATTGTTTGTGAGGGTTTATTCGGTTCTTCACTCACAGCCCTAAGCCCAACCATAGAACCCCTACTCTAACATACAGCCACCAAAATGGCGGAACCAGTTGAGTTGTTTCTGAAGATTGGGTTAGATGAACGAACTGCTAAAAACACTATCGCTAATAATAAAGTTACTACTAATCTTCTCTCCGTTATTAACGAGGTACAACATTTTTATTACTTTAATTTCTGTTTTTATATTGTTTAATATTGTGAGTGTCAGTTAGTTAGTGTGTATATGTTTTGGTATTTATAGGGCGTTTGGATTAGCTTATTTAGCTGGCTTATGGGCTTATTTGATTTTGGAATAGAGCTTATTAAGTTTAGATTATTGGCTTAAGCCAATAATGTGAAGTTGGTAAGTTCATAAGCTTCAATAAGTGAGCTTATTGGCTTTTCCAAAGTCAAATAAGCCCATAAGCCAGCTAAATAAGCTGATCCAAACACCCCATTAGTATAAATGTTGTTTTATCTTATGTATGGAGATTAAAATACAAATTCGTCGATTAGCTTATAATCACCACGGCAGAAATTAGTTTGTCCACGCGCCTTAGGTTTATCAACTTGGCGAATCAGTTTTGGGAGTATATTGATTGCCAAGAAGTGAAATTTATAAGTTTTAGAATGTTGCAGGAAATAGATTTTAATCGTAATTTGCAAGGCCGTATTTAGGGTCAGGCCAAAGAAGCATCATCTACATCTTAGTATAGGTATAATGATAAGAATGTCGACCCGATTGGTGTTGGAAACATCCTAACTAAACAAAGAAGTTTGGTATTATGTGTTTTATTAAGCAATGAGGCTGTTTAAAAAGTAGGTACGCAGAAAAAAAAAAGCCTTCTGAATTGAGGTATTTGTGAAGGCATAACTCAGCTTTAATAGTGGTAACTTGAAGCGTGTTAGTCTTAGAAGTTGCATTTGCTTTTGCTTATTCCATCTGTTTGTGAATTTGATATCAACATTTAATGAATCAAATCATGAGAACTTTGCTTTTGAGAAAATTTTTGATGTTTATACCTTTGATGCAAATTACTTTGAAAAATAGATGTACCAGGCTAAAATGAATGTCCACGATAGTTTTTATTTCACCTATCTTTGAAAACACAAAAAATCCGCGAATTTTAAATTTGAGGCTGGCTTTGTCAGGAAGTTATTATGCTGTCACAGTGTTCACCAATAACAAACTGGGATTTTATCAACAAAAAACTCCAAACTTTCTGGAAGTTTTAACATCATTATATATTAATATAGTCACATTGTCCTTATATTCTTTCTGTTCATGATGCTTCTTCGGACCTTAATCAAGTACATCTCGAAATATTCTATCCTTGACTTCCGATAAATGATTAAGATGTTTTTCCATTGGTTTTATGAATCTTTTCGATCTTAATTCTTTGAAATCATAATACTCAAAAACCAATACGTCAAGTTGTCAATGTCAACTACATTTGCTTGGGCTAGCGGGGTAATTCAAATATGAACCTGTCTACCATTGGTTTGGACTTGAACCTATACTCATGATGGTAGAAATTTGTTGATTTTTATTAGCTAGTTTGTCCAAATGGGTGGTGTTGATCAATTTGACGAAATGGTTTTGGGAGTATATTGATTGCCATGAATTACGACTTAAAAGATTTATAATGCTGTAGGAAATAGATCTTAAGCATTGATCTAGAGTCAGAAAGTTCTAGATATAGAAGCATCATTAGCAAGAAAAATACGGATAGAGTTATTAAAATGTTTGATTCATGTGGCGTTGAAAACATCCTCAACAAAGAAGCGTCTGTTCTGTTTTTCATGAGACGACGAGGTTATTAAAGAACATGGTTGGTGGTGTAAAAGTTCTTTAACATTTGATCGACGGATATGATTCTTCTTTTAGGTCCACTTCTGTTAGTGTAATTTTTCTCATTCTGCATTTTGTGGCTCTTGTGAAAATTCTTAGATGGCATTAAGTGTTGTGTTTGTATGGTCCATTTATCTATCATACAATACTGCAATATCAATTTGAAGGTGGCTAGTTGTGTAACTTTTTAGGACTTAGGAGGGGAGTTTGGAAGCCAAACTTTTTACGTGGGTACATAAAATACAAGATACACATCACAAAAAATTTGTTGGTCAACTTGTAGAGTCAACTTGCATCTCTTTTATCCATGTGGTTAGGGAGTAGTTATTATATATTGAATGTATTAAGCCTCAATCTCTTCATTTTATGCATCTCTTAGCTTCTTTTTGAATTGTGTGGTGAGACTTTTTATATATATAAACTACGTATGCCTGGAATCATATATACACTTGATACTATCTGCGCAGGCAGGTGTCACTGATGGATGTGACCGGTCTACGGGCAACCTTCTTTACACGGTTGCTACAAAGTTTCCTGCCAATGCCCTTGTGCATCGTCCCAAGTTGCTCGAATACATTGTTTCTTCTAAGGTATGGAATTCAAACTTGTGGGACCCTTGATTACTCTGTATACAACCTCTATCAATGTTTACTGATTGTTTGAATCAGTATGACAGTATCTATGATTAAATGTACGGTTGCTTTTGCAGATTAAGACTCCAGCTCAATTAGAAGCTGCATTCGCATTTGTTACTATCACTGGTTCGGAGAATCTTGATATCAATAAATTTGAAGAAGCTTGTGGCGTTGGTATACTTTGTTTCTTCCATTCAAATATCTTTTGGAATTTGTATCGCCATGGAGTATTAGAATTGACATGCATATCTGGTAACAGGGATTGAGGTCTCCCTTGAAGATATAGAACGCACTGTTGATGAAATATTTGAAGAAAAGAAGAGTGCAATCATTGAGCAGCGCTACCGAACAAATGGTAATTTTGGATTTCTTAATATATTTAGAGTTATATTATCTGTTGTGAACTTAATGTGTCATCTTATCATTGGTTACAGTTGGTGATCTATTTGCCCATGTACGAAAGAAGCAGTCCTGGGCAGATCCAAAGATTGTCAAGGTAAATACTCATTCTTGTTTTGTTATTATCTAGTTAGAGTTAGCTATTTATTTATTTATTATTTTTTTTTATAATTTTTTTATTTTCGTTTATTTTATTTTATTTAAATCTTTATTTGATTACAAAATGTTTACCATCTTTCATGTTTCTTTCATCAGCAACTTATAGATTCAAAGCTTTATGCGCTACTTGGTGAAAAGACTGCAGCAGATAACGAGAAGCCTGTAAAAAAGAAGAAAGAGAAACCTGCTAAAGTAGAGGTCGGGATGAATACAATACGAATATAAGTAATTGAACATAACTCCTTCGCGTTTCTAATGTGTATACCTTTTATAGGATAAAGGCACTACTAAAGAAGCTCCTGAAGCGGTACCATCTGAGGAAGAACTTAATCCGTATTCAATATTTCCTGCACCAGAGGAAAACTATAAGGTTCAATTCTTTTTCCTTCTCACCTTCCTAAGTGTGATTTATTGCTTTTTGGATTTTATTTTATTTTATTTTATTTTTTTATTTTATTTTATTTTATTTTTTATTTTTTTAATTTGTGTATCGTGATCCCATAGGTGCACACTGAAGTATTTTTTAGTGATAGACCTGTCCTCCGAGCTTGCAACTCTAAAGCAATATTGGAAAAACATCTGAAGACAACGGGAGGAAAGGTTCTTACCCGTTTTCCTCCAGAACCAAATGGATATCTCCATATAGGTCATGCCAAGGTAAGTTGTTATAGTCGTTGACCTATAAGTCATTAGATCGCTGTTCCTAATATTGCTATCCATCTGCAGGCCATGTTTGTTGACTTTGGCCTTGCAAAAGATAGAGGTGGTGGCTGCTACCTGAGGTAGGATTACTCGATTACCACACTTGAATGATTATCTTATTTATGCTTAATTAGATCTTGACTTGCTAAAGATATTTAAGAACAAAATTCTTTAACCAGATGTCTGTTTCCCCATGTTATATTTATAAATGTCTTTATTTTCATTAGTAGGTATTTATACTCTACATTTTAAGCTCAATGGTTGTAATAAAGGAAATTCACTGTGTGCCAAAATTCACTTTAGTTTATTTCTAATGTATGCTAGTTATTAACCTGAATTAGACAATAATATTGTGTGGTTCTTTGTGTTAATTCATGCTTTTTTCCATCAAATATAAAACAGTAGAAGATAAGCTCACTAAGAGCAGTGCCAACGGGCTTGTCGGTTTGTCAACCGACGAGCGTCGTTTGTGACACCGATGACACCACCTCCTCGGTGGTGCGTTGATTTGGCAACGAGCAAGGGACGGGAGATGTGGAGCCCATTTGTGTTATGTGTGTGTGTGTTTTGTGGGGTATATTTGTGTAGTGACACGAAAGAGACACCACTATTAGCAGGGGTGGGTCAGTTTGGGAAGTGCTGATGGGACAGAAGTGACGCGTCACGGTTGGGAGTGGTCTAAACAAAAACTAGTTGAAGTAAAATATAGGATCAGAGAGGTAGATTGATAGAAGAAATTATGGCCACATAATACTATATCTAAACTATTTATTTGGAGTATTTTATTAATAGGATTTTAACTAATTATCTCAATATGCAAAGTATACAAGAGGAAATTTGGTGAAAAAACAATTTAGAGTTCTGTTTCATCGGGGAAAATTCTTTCATTATTCCAGTTATTGTGACAATATAAAGTTGGTGATAAAGAAGTAACATAGTAGTAATTGAGAAAAATTAAGGAGTATTAAGCATTCGTATGCATAATCTATAAAATTTCTTTATGTGTCTCCAAATTCAGTGATAGAGATAAGATTATTTAATCTTCAGACAAAAATGTTTAGCTTGCTTTTCTACCAATACGAATTGCCAAAACTCACAATTAACCACCTAAAAGTTGATCTTTCATAATTGCGGTGAGTACACTTTTAACATGTTGGCATGTTGCTAAAATATTTAACTTGCAGGTTTGATGATACTAATCCTGAGGCTGAGAAAAAAGAATATATTGACCATATTGAAGAAATTGTGGGTTGGATGGGTTGGAAACCTTTTAAGGTAAAGAATTTTGTACTTCTGAACTAAATCAACCCTGTTTCTTCATGGTCCACAACTTTGAATGACATTCTATTTTTGCAGATCACATACACCAGTGATTATTTCCAAGAACTATATGATTTAGCAGTTGAGCTCATACGCCGGGGGCATGCTTATGTTGATCACCAGGTTTACATGTTTATTATTGGTCAATTACTTCTCTTGATTGTCTCAATGAAATCATTACATGATTCTTGTGTGTGTGTGTGTGCGTAGACCGGTGATGAAATAAAGGAGTATAGAGAGAAAAAGATGAACAGCCCTTGGAGAGATAGGCCAATCTCAGAATCACTTGAACTTTTTAAGAAAATGAAGGAAGGTGGGATCCCTGAGGGAGAAGCTACACTTCGCATGAAACAAGACATGCAGAGTGACAATGGTAACATGTACGACCTCATTGCGTATAGGATCAAGGCAAGTATTCTAACACGTACTGATATATGTTTCAGTAGATGTGAATCAGCATTAACTGATGCTCCTTTTTGTATGGATCCTCAGTTCACTCCCCATCCACATGCTGGAGACAAGTGGTGTATCTATCCCAGTTATGATTATGCACATTGCATTGTGGATTCTCTTGAAAATATCACACATTCGGTATGTTCTTTTTACATTTGTTCATATTTGCTGAAAAATTAGTAAGAGTAGGATATGTTCTAACTTCTAAGCTGCAATGTCGGATCATTTTTACATAATTGATGGCTGATAAGAAAAAAATAAATTCTTGTGAACACAAAAACAATCTTTTATAATTCTTTCATCTTCAGTATTGATGAGTAGGATAAAAATAAAAGTTGATGAGGTCTATTCTTTCTCTAAAACTATATAGTTACTGTTTACTATGTATTTTGTAGCTATGCACACTTGAGTTTGAGACACGACGTGCTTCATACTACTGGTTGCTGGATGCACTGAGCCTTTACCAGCCTTATGTGTGGGAGTATTCACGGCTGAATATAACCAACACCGTTATGTCAAAACGCAAGGTATGTTATAATTGCAGTTTATAAATAAAGGTGTAATCACATCCACTATTTACTTTACTTACCGTTGTTCACTCACCTTTTCTATCAACTTGGTATATTTCATAAGCAAGTAAAATGAGTCTTATCTTAAGTGCTTTCTATTTTGCAGTTAAATCGTCTTGTGACTGAGAATTATGTGGATGGATGGGATGATCCTCGTTTGATGACACTAGCCGGCTTGAGGCGCAGGGGTGTCACTTCCACAGCAATAAACACTTTTGTTAGAGGAATCGGTATCACTAGAAGGTTGTCATTTGTAATTTTATTTTTAAGCAGGATATCAATATTTATGTGTGTGCAGTTGTTTTCATTGGTGGATTACTAATTAATGTGTGTGTGCTATGCAGTGATGGTAGTATGATACGTTTAGAACGCCTTGAATACCATGTACGGGAAGAGTTAAATAAGACAGCTTCTCGCACGATGGTCGTGCTTCATCCGCTTAAGGTCTGCATATTTTTCATAACTATTGTTATTTAAACATAAAGTTTAAAGTTTTTTCTTTATGTTTTATGTCTCCATTACTAATCTTCTAGCCGTTTTTGCCTATAGGTTGTTATTACGAATCTTGAGGCCAGTTCAGTAATAGATCTTGATGCAAAGAAATGGCCTGATGCTCCAAACGATGACGCATCTTCTTACTACAAGGTTGAGTGTTAGCACACGTATTGCTTTTATATGTATCTGACTATCTGTAGTTTTGTATGTGACCCCTTTCATATGGTTGAATATGCATGTTGAGGTCAAATTTTATTGCTGCCAACTCATTTTGGGATTAATAAATTAATTAAATATTTTTTATTAAGTGCATTCTTTTCCTTCCATATTTTCTCAGGTCCCCTTTTCAAATGTTGTGTACATCGAGCAAACTGACTTTAGATTGAAAGATTCAAAAGACTACTATGGGCTTGCTCCCGGAAAGACTGTCCTGCTCAGGTGCGTGATCTGAATGAATATCGTTTCATTGCATTTACTTATCAAACTGATAAAAAAAACCTGCCTAAGAGAACGGGTTGAAAGTCAACTAATGTGTATTTTGAATGCAGAAGATTTAACTTTTGGAGTGTAATATTTAATTCTAATCATATGTGACGCAGATATGCATTTCCTATCAAGTGCACCGAAGTGGTGCTTTCTGAAGACAAAACAACTGTTTCTGAGATACGTGCCGAGTATGACCCTGATAAGAAGACTAAACCTAAGGCAAGTTAAAGTCAAACTGACATAGCTTGACTTAAAAAAAAAAAGGATCTACGTTTAGCAACATAATCAATTCAGTTTTAAAAAATGAACTTTGTTATGCAGGGGGTTCTTCATTGGGTTGCAGAGCCATCTCCGGGGGTTGATCCTTTGAAGGTGGAAGTCAGACTGTTTGACAAATTGTTTAAATCAGAGGTTGGTGATTTTTTTTACCGGCTTGAGGCGCAGGGGTGTCACTTCCACAGCAATAAACACTTTTGTTAGAGGAATCGGTATCACTAGAAGGTTGTCATTTGTAATTTTATTTTTAAGCAGGATATCAATATTTATGTGTGTGCAGTTGTTTTCATTGGTGGATTACTAATTAATGTGTGTGTGCTATGCAGTGATGGTAGTATGATACGTTTAGAACGCCTTGAATACCATGTACGGGAAGAGTTAAATAAGACAGCTTCTCGCACGATGGTCGTGCTTCATCCGCTTAAGGTCTGCATATTTTTCATAACTATTGTTATTTAACCATAAAGTTTAAAGTTTTTTCTTTATGTTTTATGTCTCCATTACTAATCTTCTAGCCGTTTTTGCCTATAGGTTGTTATTACGAATCTTGAGGCCAGTTCAGTAATAGATCTTGATGCAAAGAAATGGCCTGATGCTCCAAACGATGACGCATCTTCTTACTACAAGGTTGAGTGTTAGCACACGTATTGCTTTTATATGTATCTGTAGTTTTGTATGTGACCCCTTTCATATGGTTGATATTATTGTTAGTATCAAATATGATATGCATGTTGAGGTCAAATTTTATTGCTGCCAACTCATTTTGGGATTAATAAATTAATTAAATATTTTTTATTAAGTGCATTCTTTTCCTTCCATATTTTCTCAGGTCCCCTTTTCAAATGTTGTGTACATCGAGCAAACTGACTTTAGATTGAAAGATTCAAAAGACTACTATGGGCTTGCTCCCGGAAAGACTGTCCTGCTCAGGTGCGTGATCTGAATGAATATCGTTTCATTGCATTTACTTATCAAACTGATAAAAAAACCTGCCTAAGAGAACGGGTTGAAAGTCAACTAATGTGTATTTTGAATGCAGAAGATTTAACTTTTGGAGTGTAATATTTAATTCTAATCATATGTGACGCAGATATGCATTTCCTATCAAGTGCACCGAAGTGGTGCTTTCTGAAGACAAAACAACTGTTTCTGAGATACGTGCCGAGTATGACCCTGATAAGAAGACTAAACCAAAGGCAAGTTAAAGTCAAACTGACATAGCTTGACTTAAAAAAAAAAGGATCTACGTTTAGCAACATAATCAATTCAGTTTTAAAAAATGAACTTTGTTATGCAGGGGGTTCTTCATTGGGTTGCAGAGCCATCTCCGGGGGTTGATCCTTTGAAGGTGGAAGTCAGACTGTTTGACAAATTGTTTAAATCAGAGGTTGGTGATTTTTTTTTAGGGACCATTTGTTTTATACGAGTGATGAAAACCGTTGAACTAATCAATCGATATAATGAAATCAGAATCCTGGAGAACTTGATAACTGGCTTGATGATTTGAACCCTGAGTCCAAAGTGGTTATTCCATGTGCATATGGTGTACCCTCTCTCAAATTTGCTGAGGTTGAAGACAAGTTCCAGTTTGAAAGGCTTGGTAAGCTCTAAAATATTCTCACTTTCGCATAAACGCTTCTTTAATGGATCTACTTTTCTCAGTCTTTTTTATTTTATTTTATGGCAGGCTATTTTGTGGCTGACAAGGATTCAACACCTGAAAAGCTCATATTCAACCGCATTGTTACATTACGAGACACGTATAAGCCTGGAAGCAAGTGAGTCTGTTCCAGCATAACTCATAAAAGGAGCATTAACACACTTTAGTCATACGCAAAACTCGTGTCTGATATGTTATCTCAAATATTTTATCAGAAAATGAAAAACAAACAGGGAAAAGCTTCTATCTTTTAATCGAAAATGTAGGACTCAACTTTTTTTTTTATACATCACATGCATTACCAAACTCAGTGATGTTTATTTATTATGCATTTTTTGTGCGGTGTTCTCTGAACCATAGGAAAGCAGCCAGTTATCCGCCGTTATATGAATAGGTAAATAACCCTGTTTGAAAGGTCATGTCTTCAGAATAGACCAAAATCGAATTTTACTTATCCTAGTTTGGTGGTTGCTTAAATTGATTTTTGGACTGGAGTTTAGTTGCTAAACGTTAGTGATAGTGGTGATGGTGAAGTGAGGGGGTGACTGGATGGGAACTCGAATAGAGAATTCGCACCTTCTGTCAAAAGAAATAAGTGTTGACGCCGTGAGGGGATGTATGCTTAAATTTCAATATCTTTATAGACTTGAGATTGTTTGTTGTTTTGTCGTGTGGGCGAGTGTAGAAAGTTATTTGGTATCGCCTTCAGTNAGCAACATAATCAATTCAGTTTTAAAAAATGAACTTTGTTATGCAGGGGGTTCTTCATTGGGTTGCAGAGCCATCTCCGGGGGTTGATCCTTTGAAGGTGGAAGTCAGACTGTTTGACAAATTGTTTAAATCAGAGGTTGGTGATTTTTTTTGGGACCATTTGTTTTATACGAGTGATGAAAACCGTTGAACTAATCAATCGATATAATGAAATCAGAATCCTGGAGAACTTGATAACTGGCTTGATGATTTGAACCCTGAGTCCAAAGTGGTTATTCCATGTGCATATGGTGTACCCTCTCTCAAATTTGCTGAGGTTGAAGACAAGTTCCAGTTTGAAAGGCTTGGTAAGCTCTAAAATATTCTCACTTTCGCATAAACGCTTCTTTAATGGATCTACTTTTCTCAGTCTTTTTTATTTTATTTTATGGCAGGCTATTTTGTGGCTGACAAGGATTCAACACCTGAAAAGCTCATATTCAACCGCATTGTTACATTACGAGACACGTATAAGCCTGGAAGCAAGTGAGTCTGTTCCAGCATAACTCATAAAAGGAGCATTAACACACTTTAGTCATACGCAAAACTCGTGTCTGATATGTTATCTCAAATATTTTATCAGAAAATGAAAAACAAACAGGGAAAAGCTTCTATCTTTTAATCGAAAATGTAGGACTCAACTTTTTTTTTTATACATCACATGCATTACCAAACTCAGTGATGTTTATTTATTATGCATTTTTTGTGCGGTGTTCTCTGAACCATAGGAAAGCAGCCAGTTATCCGCCGTTATATGAATAGGTAAATAACCCTGTTTGAAAGGTCATGTCTTCAGAATAGACCAAAATCGAATTTTACTTATCCTAGTTTGGTGGTTGCTTAAATTGATTTTTGGACTGGAGTTTAGTTGCTACACGTTAGTGATAGTGGTGATGGTGAAGTGAGGGGGTGACTGGATGGGAACTCGAATAGAGAATTCGCACCTTCTGTCAAAAGAAATAAGTGTTGACGCCGTGAGGGGATGTATGCTTAAATTTCAATATCTTTATAGACTTGAGATTGTTTGTTGTTTTGTCGTGTGGGCGAGTGTAGAAAGTTATTTGGTATCGCCTTCAGTTTTCTATTTGCCTTGTGAAAGAAAAAGATTGGTGTGTTGATTCCAGCTAACTTGGTTTGGGATCAATTCAAGATGATTGAACACATTGTGTTACTCGCATAACATAGGGACAAGAGTATCAATGATTGAGCGAGTCCTAAAAAGAGAGAACTTTCTTAAAGTTTCACTCGGTCGCTATCATCATTCAAAACATGAGTTTATATGTACGATTTCAACTTTAGAATTGAAAAAATGGAGGCAATTGAGTTTAGCGAAAATGACAAATTTGGTCCATTTGTGATCCAATGGTCCATGACTTTGTAAAAAAAGACGACTCTTTTACCTAAATGGGCATGATCGACATATATAGACTGTCTTACTTTATTTAAATCGTTTCACGTGTACCTTACATTAAAATATCAACTTTTATGAATGAAAACATGATAAAAACATAATCCCAATATGCTCTTAAGCAAAATAATTTGACTAAAATGGTTTCATTGTTCTATTTAATAATCTTATGTAATCACACTTCCATCGATTCTCACACCACGATTCTATTTTTACTTGCATAATAGTAATTTTTCATTGTTCTGAAGTAGTACGTATCATTTAGTGATGCATAATCAAAAGACAACTTTAGAAAAATATTAAGAAGACTGTATGAGTTTATCTACAACAATGAGCAGAGGCACGATTTGTCATACCATCCTGTAGGATATTATTGCAATTTTCATCGACAGAATACACCACTTGACAGGTTATTAGTAAAAGGGTAATTCATTTTTTGATTGTTAAATGAGTAGTATTTTTTTTTCTTCCAAAAAAGAAGTTAAATAGTTTTAAAAGTAGAATTGAAACTAGGGGCACCGTTTGGGTAGATGGCTAGGTTCTTTAGCTTTAATTCAAGAGATCCAATGATCAAATCTTGGGCGGCCTAGAAAAATGCTGATAGCCATTTATCAACATGTTCCTCTTTTTACATTTTACTTTCAATACTATTTAACAACCTTTTTAAAATGAAATATCCTATATAGTTCAAGTATAAAGTGAGAGCATGAAAAATACATCTTTAAATAAAGGATTGAGATTCTCTCAAGTTCATATGAACATTATCGATAGTCTCAAATTCATATGAACTTAAAAGGATCCTAATCCTAACCCATATTTTAAGTTTGGGACATTAGTTTTGCGGTACCGTTGAAAAGATATGATTGTGTTCCTAGTCATTCTTCTTTTGCTCTAGCTCCTTGCTAGCGCGTAGCTAATACAACATCAGTTTTAAAAGAAAGGGTTAATTCTACTGTTAGGTAACGAATTTTTCAAAATTTCCAATGTTAGGTAATTTACTATCAAAAATACTATATTAAGTAATGAAACTTTAATCTTTGTTCAATGGTAATATTGGGTATTTTGGCAACTTGTGACCTGCTAAACCAGTAAGTTGAAGGGTATATTTGTCCTTTCATGTATTTTAATAAGCTTATCTCCTCTCAAACTCTCTCCCTCATCTTATCCATCCGCCATCAACAACCACGGCCACCACCACCGCTGTCATCACCACACCGTCATCACTGTTGCGCAGCCACCACCACCACCATCTGATCTGTTATCACCACCACCATCCCCACATCCACCACCAACACTAACACCACCACTTCATACCCCATCATCACGACAATCAAATACAACCTGAACAATCACAAATCCCAAATAATCAAATTTTAAACGAAACAAAAAAAAAAAAAAAAAAAAATCTCAGTCCATGTATTTCGTTTGCATATCTTATGAGATACAGAACGCTTATAGATCTGAGCAAATGCGAAACTCTTCATTGATTTTATAAGAAAGCACCGACTTCGTTTTAAATATACGAAACAAAAAAGAAAGATAAATAACAATGCTATTATCTCTCTTTTCTTTCGTTAAAAGAAACACGAAAAAAAAAAAAAAAAAAAAAAAAAAAAAAGGAAACCTACCAGGGACCTCTAATGAGATCTTTGACGACGAGCTGTGAAAATGTATTCTTCCTGGTGTGCCTTTGTTTTGGTATTCGATTATGAGCATTTGTGTATTCGTGTGGTTTGGAGTGATAAGGATGTATGATTGAAGCTGCGTTGGTATGATAGAGAAATAAGGTGAATGCTACAATTGTATGTTTTGAAAGGATACAAAGATGGATTAGATCTGTTTGATTTCATTGTTGGAGTGATAAGGAGATTAGGTGTGATTGATGTGCTATCATGTTTATGGAGTTATAAGGAAGACTTAATTTGTTGTGTTGGGGTTGATTCATGATAATCCAACAGGAGATATAAGGTGGATTATGTCTTGTTGTTACTATGTTTTATGTTGGAGATTGGTTGATTTATTGGAGTGATAAGGTGGATCAGTTGTCTGCGTATTATTTGGTTGCTGAAGAAAATAAGATTGAAAATAAAGGAGGTTGAAGATGAGGGTGTTTTTGTCATTTCACTGGTTTATACATTCATTTGATAGTCAAAACGGTCTTATTACCTACCTAACATTTAACAAAGATTAAAGTTTCAATACCTAATATAGTAGTATTTTTTAGAGTAAATTACCTAACATTTGAATTTTGAAAAGTTCGTTACTAAACAGTAAAGAATTAACCCTAAAAGAAATCTTGAATTTTGTCTCTTTACTAATTCTTTTGGTATGAGCTGATTATCGTGTAAACATTAATTGAACAAAAGATATAACCAAATATAACATTCAACAAAGAATTTGATTTTATAATGCTATAAGATAATCGCTAGAGTGTTCAGTTAACCTATGACATAATCACCAATAAGTACAATCTTTGTTTGTAAACTAACAACAAGAACAAACAATTTGAAGACATGAAACACAAACAAATGAGTATCGAACCCCATATGCCAATTCAATTAAGTTATAACTTTTAAACCTTGTTTAAGACGAAACAGTAGTGCCATCTGGCTTTATTATAACGTCTTTAGACGTGCTGCTTGTCTGCTTCTTGTGTTTTCTCTCCTTATGCACCAGATGCACAGAATCACGCATGCAATTACCATGATAACCAGGAAGATAATGCCCATGGTTTCCCGAATACGTTCATCGTGACCTAAATCATCGAAATATCCACCATCAATCAACATTTTTAGTCGTACAGAGTTTAAAGTTAACGGTGTTTGGGATTGTTTATTATAACTGCTTTTAATGAAGTAATAGATCAATAGTTTAGAATAATCTACATTAACCTTACTATTCAAAATTGTTTATTTAAGTTTCAAATATCGCAAAACTAGTATAGATCAATCCCAAACACCCTTTATAGGTAATGAAAAACAACGAAAAAACAACGTACCACACACAACACGTACCGGCAAAACCGTAAACTCAATAAACAATTTGATTTGATTAGTATATTATTTACGAGATACTAGTCGTGTAAATACTCATTTTTATTGGAAAGTTATTTTGAACGCAATGACGTAATTTTCGTGTCTTAAATCAATCGTTAACGAGCCTAAACGTGTCCCGAACACAAAACTTACAAAAATTACGGATTTAGTCCCTGTGATAAAGTTTCACCGCACCTACTCAACTTTTATACAATTTACGCATTGATTTTATAACTTTGAACTATAAATAGAAAAAAATAAACCGCCAGCCACTCAACAGCCGCCGTTGCCACCACCGGATTCTGCCGCCTCCACCGCCGATTTGACGCAAGAAACCAAAATTGGAGCTTGTTGGGGTGTATTTTTTTTGGGTTTTAATTGTGGTGCGGGTCGCAAACGTCTTGCTCTTGTCATTGATATGTCGTCAATCTAATCCTCACCATTTCTTTCTTATTCAATTCGAATGAAAAATAAATAAATGTTTATATATCATTTCGTGATTTTAATACGTTTTGGAAATAAAAGTATTAAGATTCGTGTGATATTTATTAATATTCGCCCCATCTTTCCAGCTTTGTAATGCCCTGAAATCATATGAGTTGCAATAATGCAACATTGGAAGCCAATGTTAGACTCGATCAAAGCTAAATAATTAGAACAAAAATATATGCTAGTCATTTTATGTTAGAGCAAATTACATGCCTAATAAGCCCTCCATTATCACTCCGTTCTAGAAAGTATATGGGTCTTATGACGCATTAAAATTTCGTGTCCAAGTACAACAAAACTGCAAAAATCCATCCGATTTTCCCCGTGCATGGCATATATATTTTGGTGCCATGTATCCACTAGGCCACTAGGGTGACAAGTATAGTTGTCACTTTTGATCAGTTATATATATATGTTATGATTTTTAAAGTATTACATACATGTTATGCATGTTAGGTCTTGATAAAGATATAGAGTTGGGTTTATATCATTTTCTTCGAATGAATTAGAATTACATCAAACTCACACTCTACTATACGACATGTTTCATTTTACAACGATTCACTTATCATAACTCTACACGCCTTATATTTTTCTCAAGATAAATGACGTTTTAAAACAACTAAGACAGGTTTTATATATAGAAACATATATAAAAACGTGAAGTATCACAATTTCAAAGTAATCAAATGGAGATAAAATCCATATTTTTGTATATTTTTCTTGTTCAAACAATTATTCATGGTGGTAATTTTGCCATAGCGCAATATTCATTCGGGCCAACAACTCAGGATTTCAGGTGTAGAAACACTGGAAAATTTAAAGGTACCAACTATGAAGAAAACCGAAATACTGCATTGGGCCGTCTTGTCCAGAAAATTAGAACTCCGAGCTACTATGGTTATTGCTATGCTAGTGAGGATGCTGCCGGAAAAGGTGATCGAGTGAATGCCTTTGCGCTTTGTCCCCCTAATGTCAAAGGGGAAGGTTGTGAGGAATGTATCAAGAAAACGATACCATATATTAAAGAAAAGTGCCCTAAGCAAAAAGAAGCTGTGGCTTGGAGTATCATATCGAATTTATATACGTGTATGGTGCTTTACACGGATCGTGATATCACTGCTCATGGGCTTGATGATTGGGTTTGGACCAGTTTCTCGACTCCAATAGCTGATGCAAATGTTGCTGAGTTACAAAAGGCCTTGAATAGTTTGGCTCCTAAGATGCAAGAGGAAGCAGCCCCCAGTAATAATTTCTTTACAAAATTTGCAAAAGGGAGTGTACGTTATGGCTCGACCACCTTATACATGTCTATGCAATGTACTCCATTTTTATTAAAAGACGATTGTATAGCATGTTTATCAAAAGCAACTAAGGAAATTCATAAATGTTGCACGGGAAAAAGATTTATTTCCGGAATGGCGGTATCTCCATACTGTGTATTAAGGTACGCCCATGACATTTTCTACCCTGTCAGCTCCCCGAACATCTATTCACGGTTGTCTTCTTCAGCCACTTCAGGTACGCATTTATCCATTTGCATATCATGAACTGTGCATGCTTACGGGTTTATATATTGGATGGATTACATTGTTGACTCCTTAGCACTGTTTCAAATCTCGTCTATAGACCATACGTTCGATAAATATCATCACTAACCCCCGTATATCAATTCTAGCACACAGGTTCAATAACGTTCGTTAGTGAATCCGTTAAGTTTGAGAATATTTTTGATTTTTTTTTTATATATATACTTAATGGACTCGCTAACAAATCTTCTTTTTATTCATTAAATTTAGTTGGAGATCATACAAGCGCAGTCGTTGATGATCATACAGACGTCGAAGGTAATACCTCCAACATTTCTTACATAAACATATTACTCTGTTCAAACTAATTTTCTCTAATGAAATGCTTTTTTCTTTGGCATTTTTATTGTAGAATATACACACGAATGATTTGGGATGAGAGACAGTTATTAAGTTTGTGTTCTGTACGTAATCGATTATGTATGTTTTAAAGTTAAATTGAAATTACATTATTTCGGAGTAATTTTGTCAAAACAATCTTATTGGACAATAAATCAAACCAATCACATTGCTCGATTTTACTAAAATGTTCATTGTTCAATTTAATAATCTTATGTAATTCTTTGTCTAAAGAATCAGTTTCACACTTCCATCGATTCTCACTATTTTACCTCGTCTCAATTTTGAGTGGTCATGGACCACGTTTCTATAGTAAATTTTCATTTTTTTCGAAGTAGTATCATTTAGTAATACATAACCAAAAGACAACTTTAGATATATTATTAAGAAGACTAGAATCAAATCAATTGTATGAGAATGAGCATAGGCGCAATTTGTCATACCATCCTGTAGGATAGTAAAAGGGTAATTCATATTTTGATTGTTAAATGAGTAGTATTTTAGTTTTCTTCCAAAAAAGAAGTTAAATAGTTTTAAAAGTAGAATTGAAACGGGTCACGGTTTGGGTAGATGGCTAGGTTCTTTAGCTTTTATTCAAGAGTCTTTTTTTACATTTTACTTTCGATACTATTTAACAATCTTTTTAAAAATGAAATATCCTATATCCAGTTCAAGTATAAATTGAGAGCATGAAAAATACATCTTTAACTAAGGGACTGAGATTCTCAAAAGTTCATATGAACATACCGGTAATCTCAAGTTCATATGAACTTAAAAGGATCCTAATCCTAACCCATATTGTAAGTTTGGGACATTCTAGTTTTGCGGTACCGTTGAAAAGATATGATTGTGTTCCTAGTCATTCTTCTTTTGCTCTAGCTCCTTGCTAGCGCGTAGCTGATACAACATCAGTTTTAAAAGAAATATTGAATTTTGTCTCTCTACTAATTCTTTTGGTATGAACCGATTATTGTGTATAACATTAATTGAACAAAAGATATAACATCCAAAAGTTCAACAGAGAATTTGATTTTATAATGCTATAAGAGAATCGCTAAAGTGTTTTGTTAACCGATGACATGATCACCAATAAGTACAATCTTTGTTTGTAAACTAACCACAAGAACAAACAATTTGAAGATATGAAACGCAAACAAATGAGTATCGAACCCCATATGCCAATTCAATTAGGTTATAACTTTTATACCATTGTAAGTTCAAGACGAAACAGTGGTGCCATCTGGCTTTACTATAACGTCTTTAGACATGCTTCTTGTCTGCTTCTTGTGTCTTTGTCTCCTTATGCACCAGATGCACAGAATCACGCATGCGATTACCATGATAACCAGGAAGATAATACCTAGCGTTTCCCAAGTATGTGCCTCGTGACCTAAATTATCAAAATATCCACCATCAATCGACATTTTAGTCAATACAGATTTTAAAGTTAACGGTGTTTGGGATTGTTTATTATAACTGCCGATTGTTTATTATAACTGCTTTGAATGAAGTAGTTAGATCAGCAGTTGAGAATAATCTACATCAACCTTACTATTCAAAATTGTTTATTTAAGTTTCAAATTATCGCAAAACTAGTTTAGATCAATCCCAAACACCCCTTAGATGTAATGAAAAACAACGAAAATGCAACATACCATTGTTACCAAAACCTGAAAACTTTTTATGCTTTTTCTTATGTTTTTTACCACTTTTTGCTTTATAAGCTTTATCGGCCGTATACCATGTCAAAACCATACCATTGCTATTAGGCTTCCATGAACTCCCTGGAGACCCTCCCTTCAGTGACGAACCTGACCCTATACTCGATGATGAGCCTGACACTCCTTTAGACGATGATACTGAACCTCCTCTTGATGATGAACCTGACCCAATTAGTTGCGATGATAACCCTGACCCTCCCCTTGATGATGACACTGGCCCTCTACGCCGTGAACCTCCCCTTGAAGACTCTAATTCTTTCCTTGATGAAGACTTTGACCATCTTCTAGATGAAGACCCGAACCATCCCGTAAATGGAAACCTTATAGTTGATGAAAACTCTTCTGGATCATATTGTAGCTCTCCGTCCGGAAACCGGAAAACACCCAAGATTCTACAAGCTGTATGGTTACCGATAATTGAACTCACAAGACTCTTTGAAGTAGTAGCTAGAGTAGAAAACGACGAATTACTGAGACAGCCAATAGTGTCAAAACCGGACAAAGTACCATCATTAGGACATGTCAAAAGAGTGTAGTTTCTAGCGTTAGAAGCCAAGAAAGGCGAGTCAGAGAGGTCAAGCGTTAACAAGCGAGAAGGGAGGCAATTTAAGGGGTCGTAAATATGTATGCTTTGAGAGTCATAATCAATGCTTCTAACTGCAAACTGGCTGGATTTTGAGAAGTGGATGAGCATGGTAGTCTGATTTTCGCAATGTAGATTAAATCCTGGAGAACCACATGTTTCGGGTTGTTCTCCTACTAACCGGAATGGATACTGAACATGATTCGTGGTTTGACCACAGTATGAAGGTGGGCAATGTTTTGAAGATGTTGAAGAAACAAGAGAAATTAAGAATAAACTATAAAGAATTGTGAAAGCATCCATTGTTAATCGTAAAAACTTGTCTTAATGATGAAATCAATCTTCAATATTTAATTATTTATAGTTTTCTTACACGTGAGTTTTTTTAATATTTTCTGATATCAAACGTTTAAGGTTTTAACTGTGTGAGATTTGATATTCTTAGTATCTATTCCATAAATAGAGGATTTTATAATTTTACTTTTTATTGTTTTGCAAAGTTGGAAGTTACAGGTAGTATGTACGAACTAAAACCAAAAGTTCGTAAAAATAAACTAAAGAAACATAAGACACACGTCTAATATTATAGTATTATGGGTAACAATACCGTTTCTAATTACCATACATTAGCTTTTAGGTTTTGATACTAACTAATAATATACGTCGATGATCAAATCTTGCGCGGCCTAAAAAATGCTAATAGCCATTACTTAAACCATCAATCTCTTTTTACATTTTACTTTCAATGCTATTTAACAATCTTTTTGGAAATGAAATATCCTATATCCAGTTCAACTATAACTGATAGCTTGAAAAATAATCTTCTAATAGGAACACAACTTATTGTGATTGTATCATCGCAGGGATTGATGGCAAGAGAGAGTGCCCTGATTATTTGTTCTTGCCATGTTTGGTGTCATCCGGTTTAAGGTTTTAAGCTAAAATTCATGGCGATAATCAGAATAGACAATCATAGATTCAGTATTGTTTGTGACACAATTATCTAAGACTCAGTTGAGACTCATATCGAATCCGAAAGTTTTTTTATTTCCAGAGTTTTTAATACTTCATCATAAATATAAAGAGAAACCTTGGTTTATCCCAAGCGACAGGCATGTTAAATTTAACATGCGTCTTCAAGGACATGTGAAGCTCCAAATTCGTTTTAAAAATAAAATACTTCCAATACGTCAAACTTGCTATTGGGTGTTGGCTGAATTATCAGTTTAGCGGAGCCTGGTCAAGTTAGTTGGCTTCCAACCAATCGAACCATGCTGCAAACACACCTATTATTGACTGTTTTACTTTCTTTTTTGTTGTTATAAGGTTCAATGTTTTACTTTTAAAATAACTAATACATTTCATTAAAAAAATTATTTTGATGGAAGCTTCAATGTTTTAGTCATATTATCTTGCTTAAAAACAAATCTCAGTATGCTTTTAAGCAAGATAATATGACTAAAAAGGCTGCATTCTTCAACTCAATAATCATATATCACTTTTGTCAAATGAAGCACCACGATTCTTCATTGTTTTTGTTTCACTTGGTAAATACACAATTTAATAAATTCTTAGAGAAATATTAAGGAATGTGACTCAAATTAGTTAAATCAGTTTATTTATAGCAATGAGTGTGGGTGTGATCTGTCATACCGTCCTGTAAAATAATATTGCACTTTTCACCAGACAGAAAAGCAAAACTTTGCAGGTTATTAATAAAAGGGTACTTCTTTCCCTACAAAACTCCTACTCCGTATAACCACATTCGAGAAGGTCAAAATACTCCCAACATATAGATTTTTGGCAAAATCTGAAGCCGAAATTCAAGTATCAAAACTAAATGGATATTTATATAATTTACAAAACATGGATGATAGCTCGGTGTCAAGGACCCAACACAAATGGTTTCACAAGACTGAAAACCGATATGTAAAACTCATATACACAATCTTAACAAAGTATAAGCTTAAAGGTTCACCCAACATAACAAGTAATAAACCAATGATGAGTCCTTCTATTGCATACCTTAAGCAAAACAAGTTACGATCTGCAGGAAGGCAGAGTGATGCCTCCACAACAAGCCGCGACTATTATATACAAGAACAGAAATATCAAGCAAGTCAACAATGCCCTGTCATGAAAAAACCAGAATAAATTAACAAAGTAACAAGTTATAATAAACTTGGAGTAACATGGTAATATGTACGAACTTTTGGTTTTAGTTTATTTTTACACAGATTAAAATTTAAAAAACATGTATGATTTCTGTTTTACAACCAGATCATAACATGAAAATTATTTTGAAAACAGAAAAATGAAAAATAAAAACATGTAATAGAAATTGTGTTCTGTTTATTCCGAAATTGTGTTCTGTTTAAAAACATGCATGGGTTTTTGGTTGAACGTGAAACCATCAAAACAAAGTTTATTATTCCTTATTGTTCTGTGTGAACTTATTTTAGTTTACTGTAAGCAAAAGCATTCTTCATATGTACTTATCTCCAATCCACATTTTTTCACGTTTACAATTTCAGTACGAAAATAAAATTGCTGTTGAACTACCTGACATCCACACCTGAACAAATATTCTGAAAAAAAACTGGTAGTAGAGGAACAAGGCCAAAATAATTTCATTTGAATCAAACTTTCAGACCTAATAAAATATTCTGAACAAATATTCTCAATAACTATTTTCAGTTCAAATCTAAGTTTTTAATTTCTAGCATAAATCCAAATACAGCTTACATTCTAAAAACATTTCAGAAAACACAAAACGCATAGTGGACAACAGCAGTTACAAGACGTTGATTAGGTCTGAAAGTTTGATTATCGAGCAGAAATCCCAATACAACTTACATTCTAAAAAGTTGTAAAAAAAATAAAACGTGATAGTGGAAAACAGCAGTTACAAGAAGTTGATTAAAACCATTTTTACCAGAACCCAATTTGATTAGCTATGCAATGCCCCTATTGCCACCTCAACTAAATAGTCATGAAACTCATGGGCATATATTGCCTCTATAATGGGAAAAAAGAAGTGGAGACATTATTGCTTAGAATTATAGGCTTATAGCTCATAAAAGTTCAGATGACCAATAGACAGAAAACTCGACTAGTTTACCTTAAAAATGATCTCTTATTGTCTACACATTCTAACAGGGATTATGATCAGCTTAAAGGCTTAAAGCATTTTAATGTAGAATACCATATAATAGTACAAACTACAAAGTGTCTGCTGCTATTGGGTATGAGAATACTTACAATAGCTTGGCATTTTTCATCCAAAGAGCTCTGCGGAGTCGCTTCGATTGTTTTCTAAAATGAAAAGCACCGTCTTGCATTGTAGAAGTTTTATCAACAAGAAGCTCAATTCGGTCACCTCTCTCTAATATCTTTTCAATGTTATCCACCATAATGGTTCGTACCTGTATATATACAAGGTGAAAATTGTTAGAATTAGTAGGTCTTAAAAAAATCCATATACATCAAACAAGGAGAAGATGAAAATGAAACGGTGTCAGGGTCTACATCATACTATACTGGATATATCTAAGATGTAGAGGGCACAGTTCAACAATATAAATTCACAGGTCCGCAGCAACGATACATCAGAAATCTTGATTGCAAGTGGAATTAAATGTCTAATAAGATTTAAAAACTGATCGCTAATAAGCCCAACATTAAACATTACTTAATTTTTAT
The DNA here is from genome assembly GCA_014162995.1 of Artemisia annua. Taxonomy (NCBI): domain Eukaryota; kingdom Viridiplantae; phylum Streptophyta; class Magnoliopsida; order Asterales; family Asteraceae; genus Artemisia; species Artemisia annua. Next base: position 52,895 of record LBNU01015906.1, read on the forward strand.
TAAGTCAATGTAAATATTGTTGTAGTAGTCTTGCAAAAGCAAAAGAGAGGCGATACATACACGGAACTTTTGTATTTGTACATGGCAAATCAAAGAATTTTACTTTTATACCCTTGAAACTTGTTTACCCATTTTCTTTTCACCATGAACTTTGCAGCCACGTTTCTTAGTTATCCCTGTTAATTTGTTCATCTTATAGGCCACACCCACTCACCTAACCTTAATCCACACCATTGTTGCTAATTAAACTAGCAAATGATTTTTAAAATTTGAGGTAATGGATTGATAAATACATCAGGGATACAGGGAAGAACATATATCCAAATTATATATACTCCTTTTCCGAAACAAATATAATTTGTAGGACCTTCCGTACGTTATTGTCTAGTTGCAGAACCGACACATCACCGGCACGGAGCAAATGGAAGCATTCTCCATGGAACACTTGTTCTTCAACTCATATGGTATTATGGTTTGGATTCGAATGAAAGATTCTTTTTCTGATTGTCTTACTGTGAATTTCGAACGACGGATTGTTTGGTTGAATACTTACATGACAAAGGAAATTATGGTAATGGTGGATATTAGAGTCGTGCCAACATTTTCAAGTTATTCATAAATGGAGCTATTTGATGATTTGAAAAATGCGAGGTTAAGGCGGATTCGGCAGCGGTGGCAGAGCTAATGGTGTGTACGACTGGTAACAGGCGCTTGTTGCTAATAAAATATCAACCAGTGACTCACATCCGATTTGACACCACAACCGTGGAAGTGAGTAGCAAAATCGCAGATGAATGAATGATATTCTATGGAATTGTGAAAGGCGAGCGAGAAGCCAAATGGTCAAAAAGAAATTAAAATTTAAATAAATAAATAAATAAAATAAAATAAAATAAAGAAAAAAAAGAAGAGCAAACACGTTCAAGGGGCATAAATCTAAAATCCTTTCATTTTGCCGTGGATGAATAAAAACCTGCCCTGAATTTATCACCTCACAAAGCAAAAACATGAGATCCATGCATGAATTAGACCATGTAAAGCTTGGCTTAAAAATCAGAAGACTTTAATAATTGTAAGACGTTTCTATCTTGTGCTCCAACTGGAAACTAATCAAATCTAGTGCATGTCCAACTGGAAACTAATCATGAGACCTAGGAGTTATTAATAATATTCAACTGGATATTCCATATAATAACTAATTTGGAAAATCGAACATTTGCAATCAAGTTTCAATAATTTGTCTTATGAGGAATTAGTGCTAAGTCGGTGACCAATGCTGCCAATTCGTATATCCATATTGCATTCTAAATCATAAATACTGATGAAAACCAAATTGTAAGATTGGTGCTGTAATTTTCAGGTCGGACATGGACCACCCAACACAAAGAGTCCACGTGATCAAATAAATGCAATGCATAATAAGTTGATCTTAAATAGAATACTTGCCTCACCAACTTCACTCCTAACACGATTAAGTGTGTCTGCACTTGGGTTACTAGAGAAAAACTCCATCTGCTGATGCAAAACCCTTGAAAATTCATCATTCATGGCGTAAGCAGGAGCATATGATGCCACCTTGCCATAGTTTTTCATAAATCTCATTTGGATATCCTCCAAGTATGCAAACGGGATTCTTCCTGAAAAAAAGTATCATACATCAGTATTTAAAAGTATTATAGAAGTGTGAAGACCAGTGAGCAGACTTCTTTTAGACTTTTAGTAGATCATTATGAAATTATAGTCATATATAACACCACTTTGCAAACTATATAAGCCGAGTAATTAGGTCTATGAAAGAGAGAGTATTACTTGATTAGAGCCAATCATGTGGATACGGGAAGTTTTGACTATTCGTCTTGTAGATCCATACATTGTGAATAATCTAACTAGATTAATAACTAAAGTTAAGGGCTAAGAAGATCACTTTATGATGCTTTAAGGTAATTTTAATAAAGGTAAAAAAAAAAAATCCTGACCAAGATTTCATCTCCCATATTAACAAGTATGTGTCCTGAGTGTTGACCCTATTATCTTTATTCACATAAGACATAGGTTAACAACAACATATCATCTCCTTAACTTAATTAACAAGCATGCGTCTTGAGTCTTGACCATATATTCACGTGATTAAAATGTTTACATAACTTTCCTTCCGTAGTTGCATTCTATCTTAATTACTCACCAAGTAAACCCACACGACTAAAACCTCTTTAATCCTAAATGTCCATATAATGAAATGCAAACATTCACACAATCATTCATAACTTTCCGGCACAAACATTCACTTACCTCAACTACCGATAGATCAACTAACACAATCATTACACTACTAGTCTACTACATATAGAAACTATATATATATCCCGGTTATCTGCCTAAACAAATCACACAATACCCTTAATCAAAAAAACGATAAATCAACCAACCACAAAAGAAATTTCCACCCCCCACCATGGTGCTAAAATTTAAAAACTTTTAGGCAAAAAAATTTGAATTTTTTTAAAAAAAAAAAAAAATTTTTGGAAGAGGTAAAAATTGGATTGAAATTTTAAAAACAAAATTTTAACCGATTTCAAAGGGGATTACAGGGGGAAAAAGAAAAAAAACCATAAATATCCCCAAAAAATTATTATTAATTTTACTTTCTTTTCCGGAAAAAAACAGAAATAACTAAATTTTGTAGGGAAACCCTTCCCGTTTACGTTAATTTGTTCTAGTTGCAAAAAGAACCGAAAAAAAAAACAAAAAATTTTCACCCGGGCACGGAGCAAAAAAATGGAAAAAGCAAAAAATTTTTCTCCATGGAACCAAAAACTTTTGTTGTTTTCTTTTCCAAACCATTATGGGTTATTATTGGTTTTGGAATTTCGGGGAAAAATTTGAAAAAAAGGATTCTTTTTTTTTATCTTTGATTGGTCTTTTTTTTAAACCTGTTGGAAAATTTCGAAAAACGACGGATTGGGTTTTTGTTGAATTAAACCTTTTACAAATTGACAAAAAGGAAACAAAAAAAAAAAAAAAAATTTATTGGTAAAATTTTGGTGGGATATTTTTTAAAGAGTTCGTTTTTGCCCAAAATCAAATTTTTTTTTCCAAAAAAAGTTATTTCATTTTTTAAAAATTGGAGGGCTATTTGATTGATTTTGAAAAAAAAAAAAAAATTGCCGAAGGTTTTTTTTTTTTAAAAGGCGGGGGATTTTCGGCAAAGCGGGTGGCCAAAAAAGAAAAAAAAAAAAAAAGAAAAAGCTTTAAAAAAATGGTGGTGTTTTTTACGGGGAAACTCGGGTAAAAAAAGAAGCGCTTTTTGTTGCCTTTAAATTTTTTAAAAAAAAAAATATTTTTTTCCAAAAAAAAAAAAAAAACCAGTGACTCACCGAAAAAAATTCCGATTTTTTGAAACGACCCCCACAAAAAAAACCGGTGGAAAAAGTTTGAAAGTTTAAAAAGCAACAAAATCGCAGATTGACTAAAATGAAGCATGATTATTTTTTTCCTAATTTGGGAAGAAATTTGTGGAAAAGGGCGAGCGACAGAAAAAGCCCAAAAGATTTTGTTCAAAAAAGAAAAAAAATAAAAATTTTTAAAATAAAAATAAAAAATTTACAAAAAAAATTTAAAAAAATTAAAATAAAAAAAAAAAATAAAAAAATTAAAAAAAATTTAAAAAAAAAAAAAAAAGAAAAAAAAAAAGAAAAAGAAGTGGGGCAAAAACCACGGTTTTTCAAAAAAAGGGGCATTTTACAAAAAAAAAAATTCTTTTTTAAAAAAAAAATTTCCTTTTTCCATTTTTTTTTTTTTGCCGGTTTGGATGAATAAAAAAAAAGAAAAAACCTTTTTTTGCCCCTTTTTTGAAAATTTTATTTTCAAAAAACCTCAAACCAAAAAAAAAGCAAAAGAAAAAAAACCAATGAGAATTTCCCATGCAATGAAAATTTTTAAAAAAGCACCATGTTTTTTTAAAAATAAAAAAGAAGCTTTTTTGCTTTAAAAAATCAAAAGAAAAGAACCTTTTTTTTAATAAATTGGAGAGAGAGAGAAGGGAAACGTTTTTCTTTATTTTTTTTTCTTTTTGTTGCTCGCCAACTTTTGGAAAAAAACTAAAATTCAAAAATTTCTTTAGTTTTGCCATGTTTCCAAAAAAAAAAAAACTGCGAAAAAAAAACTAAACCAATGGAAAGAAGGGAAAAACCTAGGAAAAGTTTTAATTTAATAATAAACTTTTCCAAACTGGGGAATTTAATTCCATATAATAAAAACTAAAAATTGGGAAAAAAATCGAAAAAAAAAAAAAACCAATTTTTTGCCCAAAATCAAGGTTTTTCAATTTAAAATTTTGTTCTTTATCGAGGAAATTAGGGCTTGAGGTCGGTTGGGACCCAAATTGCTTTGCCCAATTTCGTTAATATCCATTTAATTGCATTCTTTAACAAATTCACTAAGTACTTGATGGAAAAAAAAAAAAAAAAAAAAAAACCAAATTTGTAAGATGGGTGTCTTTTGTTTAAATTTTTTTCAGCGTCGGGACATTGACCCACCCAACACACAAAAAAAAGAAGTCCCCCAAACGTGAATTTTTTCAAAATTTTTTAAAAAAAAAATGCCAATTTGGCATTAATGAAGTTTTTTTTTGAATTTCTTTTTTAAAAATTAGAATTTTTACTTTTTTGCCTTCAAAACCAAAAAAACTTTTCCCCAAAACCTTCCTTAAACCCAACGATTTTTTTAAAAAAAGTGTTTTGTTCTTTTTGCCACCTTTTGGTTTTTTTAAACTTAGAGAAAAAAAAAAAAACTTTTCCCATCTTTGCTTTTGAATTTGCAAAAAAAAAAAAAAACCCTTTGGAAAAAAATTTTTTCCAATTTTCAAATCATGGCGTTTAAAAAGCAGGAGCATTATTTTTGGATGCCACCTTTTTTTGGCGCCAAATATGTTTTTTTTCATTTTTTTTTAAAATCTTCATTTTGGGGCATATCCTCCAAGTATGCAAACGGGATCTTCCTGAAAAAAAGTATCATACATCAGGTATTAAAAGTATTATAGAAGTGTAAGACCAGTGAGCAGACTTTTTTAGACTTTTAGTAGATCATTATGAAATTAAGTTCATATATAACACCACTTGCAAACTAATATAGCGAGTAATTTAGGTCTATGAAAGAGAGAG
>LBNU01015906.1:62579-81896 GCA_014162995.1 Artemisia annua
GTCATATAATATATAATATACGTTATATATGATATATATATATATATGATATATTATATATATATATATATATATATATATTAGAGGTTTGTAAAATATATTTAATTACAAAGTTAATGATTATGTAATTATGAAGTTTAGGGTTGAGTATAGTTTCGGTCATATATGCAATTTAATCTTTTGGTGGAGAGGATATATATTGCATTAAAAAGTTTAGAACGGTTGGAAATATTACTCATTTTGAAGCTTTTTGTAGGGATAAATAGCCATCGCCTCTTGGAGTTATTATGGAGAAAACAAGGTTTTGGTGCGTTTGGTAACCAGTGTGGGTCAGAAGCGTTGTTTAGAGTAAATCAGGCTAGGTAGCTTAACCAATTTATTAATCAATTTGTATTGATGCTACATATTTTCAGGAATGTGTGGGTGGTGGGTGTCGGTTTTGTTATTATGTTTAAAATTTCATTACTATCCAAAAATGAGTAAAGTTCAATGCAGACAATAATTATGCTAAAAGATACAAATGGTTAAATCTTCCACCAATCCAATCTTTTAATCTAATGGTGGTATATTTAAATGCTATAAAAACGGAAAGGATTTTGTGTGGTAATTATTCCAAACATACCTAACACACTTCCTTTTCCACACTCATTACTCAACACTCACATTATTTACAGCATCCAATCTGTGCTACATATATGCATAAATTTTCCCTCTACACAGGAAATCTAACACCTACAAACTCAATCGCGTCATCTTTCTTATGCGTAGATCTCCCATAACATCAGACGAAAACTTGTATGAGATCACAGAAAACTGAGCTGGAAAGATCTCAGTACTGGCGCGTTGAGAAGAGTTATCAGAACACATCATATCCATCATCTCAAAATCCATTAAACACATCCTTCTTTTCTTCTTTGATAATTCAAAGAGTGTCGTACACAGTACGACAGCGTATATACAGCAAACACTCATACCCATGAGAGAACACACCTACTGCGAACCAAAGAAGAAATAAACCAGCTAACTGCATCGACTACGGTCGAGGTATACACGATGAGATCCACAAATTCTGTGATGACACGCTAAAACGAGTTCGTGGTATGGGGTTACTGTGACCCAAGGGATCCCATTGCTTGATGACAAGACAAAGAGTGTGTGATAACGCAAACCGGTGAACAAGCTCTCAGCAAGAGTGAGATGCAAATGCACGAAGGATGATCGCAACTTTGTTCATACGGTGAAGAAAGATTGTATCACGCGAGCAGGATCAGGAGACTTGAAAGGCGTGTCACATCGGTCTGATTCGATATGTTCCTTCATTTCTATATATATATATATAACAGGAGGCGTTACACGCGTAATGCCACCTCATTGCCCAGTCATTGCCATGTAATTCATTATCAGCCATGTCATCACATAGTAGCCACGTAAACAATTTTTTAATTTTATTTTATTTGCATTTTTTTAATTAATTTCGAAAATGGTTGAAATATTAAAATTTTTGAAATTACTTCATCATAATTATGCCACGTAGGCAATACAAAATTGTATTAAAAAGACTCCTTCGAGGGTTCGAACTTGGGGTGTTAAGAACAAATATACAAACAGCTTAGCCATTGGACCATTTGAATATTTGTAATGGAATTTGCAAATCATAATTCATATGGAGTTTGCAAACAATTAAATAGAAGCTATTAAAAGAAAAAACCTAAACCTATACGCCATTCAATCCCTCCTAAATTCCGCTTCAATTCTCAGCAGAAAAACCCTAATGTGCTTCTTTTTCATTCATGCACCATTCGATCACTCCCAAATTCCTAAAACCTTAATTTTACAATATACACATACGCCTGTTCATCACATCTTGAATAATTCTTATTTATCTGCTGGTTCGCTTAGAATTAGAGATAGTGATTGTAGTTTCAAGTTTAAGTTATAATTCTTTTTGATTTATTTGCCCACTGTTACGTATTTTCATGCCTAAGGGTCGTGTTATTATGTTCTGATATTCGTTTTTGTTGCTTCTTGATTCCTTATTAAAGAGAAAGTGGAGGATTGTAGTTCGATTTTTCCTCCCTTCTCTATAGTGTGATACATTCGTGTCTTAGCGTGATATATGTTTATATATACGTATTTGAGATAATAATGAACATATTTAAGATATGTGTTTATTATGATTTAATTGATTTTTATTTTTTATTTTTGTTTCAGAATCTTCAGCATTTGTTGAACCGGTATGTGGTCATGTAGCTTCAAAGGCTTTTCGTCCCATAGTTCACAGTCGAGGTATGATTTTACGTTGGGTTTTGAGACTTTCAGGTTGTATTATAGGTGGCATCCACGTTGTTAAGGATGTTCATCCCATATCATCACGAGCATCATCTCACAAGCATTTGGTATTATTTAGATACAATGATCTCAAAAGGATTAAGTAAAGAAGATTTATATTTGTTATCATCGTTCGAATCCAACATCACGTTTGCTTCTTTTTAATATCTTCTTTTACTATTGTTATCATGCATGTATATTTAAGTAATGGGACCTTTTATGCTTCCTGCTTATATTTGGGCAGGGTATAAAAGCTCTTTGGATGTAGCTACAATCTGGCAAGGAGAGACTGTATTTTTTAGTGTCTTGATGCTTACATTGGGTATGTTAAAAACCAATCCAAATTCTTGCAATCATTCCCTTCATCTAAAGTACATTTTGTGGCCCTTTTAACTTAACCATCCGGGGTTTATTTTCTTATTATCTTTTTGAAGCACTAATATCAGATATAGACATCGAGTCAGAGAAGTATCGGCGGTTGGGAAGTGCTAGATTAGAATTCTATGTAAGTTTATATCTTTTCATTTAAGATTGCACCGAAAAGCAGCAGTAAATGCTCTATGAAGGAATGCTTTATGTAAATCATGTTCTGAAAAATTAATAGCTGACTCAGTTGTGATATAAAAAAAATCAGGTTCTAAAAAGAATTCTACTACTGCGAAAATATAATGGCAGTATATGTTTTGTACCTGCACCGGGATTTGAAGATGTAGGAGAGGCAAGTGGTTCGTGTGTTGATTCTATGCGACCTCTTAAGCCTCGTCAGCATGGATATCAAGGTCCCAAATTTGATTTACAGAATGCAAATTGGGGAAAGTTTGATGGTCCGTTTGTATCTATTTGGCTTCATAATGTTCAATGGGGTGCTGAAAACACTTTGGCAGCACCTGATGCCAAGGTTATTTACTCTTTTTTATGGAAATTATATCACCAATAAGTACCAAAATTAGTGGGTAATAAGTCATGCTCAAATAACGAGTTATTGTGTTATAAAATTCTGCTACCTATTCTTCAAAATGAATAAGTCATAACACGCAGTTTGTCTGTTTGTGGTCATAATTATCAACCCTCTGTGCGTATTTGTCCATATTTAGACATTTCCCTTGCTAATATATAGCTTCCACAGGTTAATGAAGACCCTATACATGCTGCTGTAGAAGCTTCTCAGCGTAGAATGAAAGAAAATTAGGCAGAATTGATGAGGCAGTTCAACATTGAATTACTTAAGCAATCCCTTTCTCCAACTCTACGAACTTGTGCTAGGCTTGCACAGTTACAGGTTGATAAATGTATTTTTTGTGTAATTAAATGTCTTTGACATTCAATTTAACAACGCATTACACATGTTTACAGCGATTTGTTGAACGTGAGCTGTTTGCATAAGGATTTGTTAGCTGGTGGTCACACATCCAATAGACTACTCAAAAAGCCTTTGTTCGCAGTCGGAGACGTCATTTTTTTATCCTAATATTTCCCCTGAAATTCTTGCAACATTACTGATCTTGATATGACCTTCTTACACCGCGAATGCAGGATTTGTATCATATACTGATATTAATATTTAATAATAGCTTCTGAAATCACATTTAGTGTAAACACACTATAGAAGATACAATGATTGTTAAGGAATAAAATTAGGAAAAAAGCATGTCCTGTTTATTTTGTGAGGGGAGGAATGAGGAGTGTTGAGTTTAAAGTTATAGAAACCGACCCTGCTGAATATTGTGTCGTTGCACCCGATACTGAGATATTCTGTGAAGGTGAGTCCATCAGAAGGTATTTAACTGTTTGAATCTGTACACTTTATATCTTATTTTGTTCATTTTTATGAAGGTTTATTGAGGGAGACTTTGACGTCTATGTCAAAAGGATCGAGAAACCTTATGTCTGGGGTGGAAAGCCTGAGCTATTAATGGCTTCTCATATTCTTAAGTAAGTTCTGCAGCCTATCTGTCATCATTGTTCTTCCTCAATCTTTTGATCATATTTAGAAGATGTGTATGCATAACTTAACATATGGTTTTTGATCATATTTAGATTATATATTTAAAAGTTGTGTTTTAATCTCCAGCTCAAACCGGTATCATGCATGACCTTGGTCTTTCCTTGGAAGAGGTAATATCATATGTAAAATACTATTCTGTGATAAATTATTGTTGATAATTTTGACTAAAATTATCATCTCCTTATTCATGTAAGTTGTTAATATATTCTTTTTGGAAAATGTTGTTATACAGTTTCAATTCTTATGGGGTCCATTAATATGAATTTGGTCCAAGACAATCAGTTTCTTTTCTTTGAATTCTTATGATGTAAAAATGCTTACTGATATATCCTTTGTACAACTATAGTAAGTTACTTAGGTTACCCATTTAAATTTCTGTAGCCACCAGAAAGCCTATGCTCGCCTTTCAGATTGGCAAGGAATTGAAAAGGTAATACATGTTTCATTTTTGTGTACCCACCTTCTATATTCTGGATACATGTAAAATGTTTAGTATCCGTGTTGACCTTTTCGACAACCAAACCGTTAACACAAATTTCATTCTATATTGCTGCTTTTGATTGACTGATATTTTCCTTACGCAGAGGGATCCTGTCTGCCTATCTTCTGAAAACACAGAGCATAAGCTCCGATTACAAGCTAGCGAACAACAGATTACGCGATTTAGCCAATTATTCTCATGTCCCGTCTAAGGTTGAAGGCTTATCGGCTACAAGCATAAAGGGTTGGATTCGATGCTCGCAATTGAGCATTCACATTCGATTCCTGTTATATCTAAAGCGCCCATAATTATTCTTGGTATGAATGTTATCTGACCAAGAAGAAAGTTGCTGAAGTCCAAAAGGTCGGACATGGATGCTATGGTAATAAGCTAATACACTTTTTCTCGGGCTATCAAGTGTTTATCTAATTATTTTGGTGTACACTTTGGTCAGGAGGATGCAAGAGGATGCAAATGAGGCACCTAATAAACCCAATATCTCATAAGTTTAGATTTGGCGTATAGGGCACACTCACTATCTGTTTAGTATAAGTCGTTATTGAATCTTTTACTTGCTCATCTATTATTTCATGTTTTATAAGTGATCATGGTTGAAATTTCAGTTTGCATCTACCAAGAAGCAATAGGGATTATATATGGTTGAATCCTTCTCTATTTTATGCCTGTTCAATCCAATAAACAATCAATGTGCATCCAACAAGGTAATGATCATGACTGTCAGTTGTTTCCCTAACCACTTGAAAAATTTTATTACAGCTTCATGTACACCTTTTTACTTCTTTTAATCAGATATACGGGAAGAACAACCAAGGTATCAAAGCAATTGTGCCACACAGGATTCTCAGCAACACTATTTGCATCACGGTATAATGTTTTCAATATTTATACACCGTTTCATATGGTTTTTGTTCCTCTCTTTGAGGTTTGCCTCTTCTCTGTTGCATATGTTTATAGCAAAAACTTGCTTTCCCAACAGATGTACTGCATTCGAGATCAATCTTCTATGTTTGTTAAAGAAATCAATTCATCTGTAGTGGAGGTCAAAAGGTCCGTTTCTTTTCCTGACCATTCTTTATTTTTATGATCTTTGGTTTATCATGCTAACTGCACAAATATATGTCCAATTATAGGGAATACAAGCTATTAAATTTGTTAGAATTCAGTAGCTCTAGGAAGAGGATGACGATGATAGTACGCAATGAATTGATAATGTTTAGAAATATATATGCAAAATTTTGAATGATGACTACTCTCAACCACTGTAAGTCAAGTTTTTTGTTTATTTTAACATAATCTAGAGAGTTTTATATAAAATTCGATTTTTAGTTATTATGTTCTTGAGATTCAATACACAGAACTGAATCACTAAGATGCAAAAAAGCTAATGCATTTTTGTTTTTGTTTTTTTAAGGAAAAACAACCTTTCTGGTATTGATGTTTCAAGAAAGCAGGTAGTGGTATTGATGATCACCAGACATATCGTTACTTGGATAGTGGAGATTCGTTGCATTCAATTAAAGATTATGAATGCATTGTAATCTACAGGCTTTCCAGAACACAAGCTGAATTTTCCAGGCTAGAGATATGCCACCGGTTTCTTATCCATTTTGGATTTTATATTTTTAAATCTCTAGCAGCCGTTTGTAATGTTATAATGGATGTTTTTTTATAGCTCGAATCCAGGTGAAAGAAAGATATTTTTGACACCCTTGGTTGCCTATTTAGAGGGCACTAAAAATGGCCTCAATATTGAGGTGGTGGTTAACAGAGTTCTGGCTCCACTTAAAAGGAAAGCTTTCTCATCATCAAGCAGGAGTGTGGTCATTAAAGTAAATGGCTCTGCCTCAGAAGGTATTGAGGAATCTACCAGTGAATGTAAGATGCATACTGAAGTTGGTAAGTCATTAGAAGACAAAGATTTGAAAGACACATAGTGGTGAATTTTTGTTGTGTTACTGTTTATGTCTAACGGATGATAGGGGTGCGGGTTGCGAACCTATTTCAAAGGATTCAGTTATAATATCTACCAAAATTGTGAAGGTTATACTTGACTGGACTGAAAAGGGACGCGATTTGTATGATGCAAGCTACCTCAATGATCTTCCCGTGGTGCATAAATCTGGTGTTATGGTTAAGAATACTAAGCAAGAATCTGTTTCGTTGTTTTCTTGTCTCGATGCATTTTTGAAGGAAGAACCTTTAGGACCTGATGATATGTGGTATGATGATTAATTGCTAGAATATGAGCTACCTGTCTACAATAATGTTAANTTTTTTTTTTTTTTTTTACATTTACCTCCCATAAACTTGCAGCCCTTAGCCAAACAAAAGGCTGTGAAGGAAGGATTTAAATCAGTATTGTTAAGACTAGCTTCAAGGCTAACACTAAAGCCCTTACTGAAAATGAAGGAGATGGAATTTGTGGTAATTATGCACTTTGAAACAGATTTTAGAAAACAATCAATTAAAAGATATGAGACCAGAGGAATGTTCAATAAGAACGTACAATTTTAATTTCGACTAATGAAATCAAGGTATGTTTTCTTCTCATGTTGATTAATTGATAAACTAATGTTCTCTATGATTGCATGATCATTTACTTGATGTTGATTTCACTATCGTGATGACTAATTATATATACTATAATACTTTATTTTATGACCATCCTGTAATAAGATGACTAAAATTTATTATCTGTCAGTTATGATTTCTGATTTAATAAATTGATATTATACAAGATATCAATGACCTGTATGTCGTGGACATTGTCTTTCATCGTAATCAACTTAAAACTTACAGTTATCAATATACTTGCATAATAAGATATGTTTTCTCTTTGGCTAGAGGACGAACAAGAATAGCTACTGAGATTAAGGTGCCAATTCTAAAGGCCTTTCATTGTCATATTAGCAAAGTAGCAAGAAGCTAGAAGCTAGAACGAAAGAGGAGAATTAAAGCGAATTCGGGAAACAAATCCTTTGATTTGAACGCATTCGTATGTGGCTTAATTTCAATTATTAGTACTAGCATTATTTATGCGATCAAGTCTTCGCTGTACTCACTAACAGGAGTTAATCACGTCGAGATTCACATGGAAGAATGTAAGGTGACTGTTGGTTATATGAGATTATTTGAACCTACTTGCACCGAGGTAAAGCTAAACTTCAAAGTGGGCTAATTTTGTCATTTGTTGTTCAGCTAGATCACAACTTAAAAGACATGCAGAAAGAGTTTTGAGTTCAGTTTCACAACAGCACAAACTATGAGATGCATGGAAGAAAATGTCTCTTTTCTTTTCGATAGTAAGCATGATGTAAGAAGTAGCTCCATGCTCCATGGTTATTGCTATTAACTTATGATTTTAACTTTTATTAACTTTGCTGTTTGTATAAAGGCTTGAATTTTAGCATTTTTAAGTGCTAATGTCTTAATATATTTGATCTCGGTGTGTCTTATGCCTGATCTCATACAAGTTCCTCGGGATTACTTTGATTATGAACAAGTTAACACCAAGAATCAGGAAGCTGCAATGAAACATATCGTCAGTCTCATACAAAGAATGATTGGCAGGTAAATTCTCCTTATTTTCATGCCTTGGAAATTTATAGTACCACCTTATCCTATTTTTATACAGGCCTGATCCTAACATATCCTAAGTCCACAACAAACACATGATAAAATAGTAGCCCAAACAACTACAAAAATGAACCTTACTCTAAAAACAAAAACAAAACAGAGAACCTCATCATCACATACATAGATATTAGTTATCTAGGTATAGACCGATGGAGATAATCCAAACCGAAGTATTACCAAGTAAATTAGCTAAATATGTACCTATTAGTCACCATAGAATGTAATAGTTTATGGTTCTGCTACTGAATTTATGGGCATATCAATGACATATGTAGTTTGTTCATTAGTTGTTCGTAGCTCAACAAATAACTATAACAAATAGTTATTAGTAACTTATGAAATTGTTACCTCAAATATGGAAAGACCAACCTTAGTTTTAGATTCTAAAATATTGTAAAACACTTTGAAACCTTGATTAGTCTATTCTGAACTTGCCATTTTGTAGAGGTTTCTTCATATCTAGATTATGCTCTTTGGCTTCACATTAGATAAAGGAAACTGATACCAAGGTACAAAAAACTAAATGATGGGTGTTTATTGATTTCTTATTGTGTGTCTATATATTTGATGTGCCTATCTAAGAATGCGATGTGTATAGGTTATATTACTTTGTAGTGTAACATTTACTGTCAACATTTTGCAATTGAAAAGCTTTCCATGGCAATGATACATGAAGAGGGGTGTGTGTCGTGTCAACCACTAGAATTTGATGTTTTATTGGTGGAACACTTCGTACAGATAAACTTCAATCTGTAACCTCTTTAGTTTAATATAACTCACATTGTGCTAAGGTGGTTAGTTTCTTTGACAAAACACGAGATGGCACACAATTAAACAATGGTATATCATAAACTTGCAGTTTATTGTTGTAAGATATTAAACAATTGTATATCATTATCTTAGCAATGTAAGTGGCCAAATGAGAAGATAGCTTACCAAATGACCTTCTCAAGCCTACAAAATTCGAGCAACATATTTTGGACAAAATTCTTCTAAATAAGGTACATGAAAACTTTCGTAAACCTGTACATATTTTTTTTTTATCATTGTTGATTATGTTGAAATTATTAGTCATGCGCGCCTTCATTATATACTATTTTCCGTTAACTAATACCTTCCAACGATAATTAACGTAAACTAATACTATAAAAAATATTAGATAAGCTCCCCGTTCTAAAAAAATTCCTTTAACTAACCCCTAACTAACACCATCAAAAGAATAATTATAAGTCATGCCCGCCCATCGGGCGGGCTTCGAAAGCTAGTATATATATATATATATATATATATATATATATATATATATATATATATATATATATATATATATATATATATATATATATATATATATATATATATATATATATATATATATTTAATATAACTTCAAACTCTAAATTATGGTAATTATAATTTTAAAATTGCAATAACCACATTTGTTTTAAAGGTAAGATGTCCCGAGGTTTAAATGAACTATACGACCAAAAACAATATATCAAGAAGATGTTTAACCACACGAAAAAAAATTACCTTATCTCATATATAATACGAATACATGAAATAAACTCATCAAATATATCATGATTGTTATATATTATACATCATGGATAAAATATGTTATATATTATACCACATTTGCCAACAAGTTTATAAATAAAGAAAAAATATATTTAAGAAATATATATTTTAATAAGAGTAAAATACTTCGTTGGTCCCTGAACTTTCCACAAAACATCACCATGCACCCTAACTTTCTAAAAACGTCGTGTGGCGTCCAAAAGTTGGGAATTAGAGGCCGAATGCGTCCCTTGACCACTTTTGTCGAGGTCAACGCTCATATTTTGGTATGTTCTCAAGGGCATAATAGGCAAACTACTTTTATCACCACACTATGGTTAAATCAACCATGACAGTGATAGTTTAGGGAGCAACTAAGAACTACACTCTAGTTAATCAACCAAGAATGAAATTTTGGCGACGATGGCAAACCGTTTCCCTTTTTAGACATTTGCGTTGGTTATTTGACTTAGGGAAGTCAAACAGATAGAGGTTACAATTTGTGACATTAGATAAATAGGTTTGACTCATGGAAGTCATTACGGGGTGTTTGGTTTATTATATTCCCTTTTGGTTTTCATCATATTATGGGGTGTTTGGTTTTTGCCGTTACAAACAGTACATAAAAGGGGTGTTTGGTTTGTTATTTTCGCTTGTTCCCTCCCACTGTCTATGTATTTGCTGACATAAAGGGGTGTTTGGTTTTGATCATAAGAACAGTTAACACAATAGGATACAATAACAAGATTAAACAAAAAAAAACCATAGAATTATATATTGCATAATACTGGAAATTAGCCTACAAGAACATTACATTATAAGCCTAAAACAAAAACCCAAAAGACCGCATTAAACTACCCCTGGAATTACCCTAAATTAAGACCCAATTACACTAATCATTTTTAGCCATTTCCTTAACAAAACCTTCCTGCATGCTAATATTAGCATCAGCTTCACCGTACATCTTGATCAACCGTGCAAGTAGGTCGATTTCAATGGCTTGGGTTTTCCTCAAGGCCTCCAAAGAGTCAAGTGCCACACCAAGGGGTCCCAAGGCTTCATTTTCCTGAATCAGCCCCCTTCTCGTTGGTATCATCCTCTTGAGATGATCAATAGCTTGGCGAATAAGGTTTTTAAAAAACCCAGCTTCAACAGCCTCTTGACTAAACCAGAGGCTCATTCGCTCATGCAATCGTGGTGAGTCAGCCACTTCCATGTGTTCGTTCAACATCGGAAATTCTTCTGCCATCGGGAAATGTGTGAGGGAAAGGTTGTTGATGGGTTTATTGGGTTACGCACTTAAGTTACTACCTTCTCAGTGAAGAGACGGTGAAGGGGTCTAATAACAAATTTTATTTCATAGTTGGTCCTTAAGGTTGTCTATCTTTTGTGTAAAGGTAGTTCCCGCCCAAAATGTAGTTGACGTGTTCACAACATGCTACCTTGATTTTACAAGCTTAGGGACCTACGGTGTAATTTGTGAAAATAATTAATTGCAAGCCATTAAAATCCTTACCGACCCATGTAAAAACTCAAAAAGAATATATTCATTACAATGAACATTAAACATAAAGACACAAATATAAACATTCGAAATTGCCATTACATTTGGTGACCAACATAGGCATTGTAAAAATTGCAAATGCCAAGTAACCTTTGCCATTTGCCGTTTGACTTCCTAAAGTCAAACTTGCCATTACATTTGGTGACCAACATAGGCATTGTAAAAATTGCAAATGGCAAGTAACCTTTACCATTTGCCGTTTGACTTCCTAAAGTCAAACTTGCCATTACATTTGGTGACCAACATAGGCATTGTAAAAATTGCAAATGGCAAGTAACCTTTACCATTTGCCGTTTGACTTCCTAAAGTCAAACTTGCCATTACATTTGGTGACCAACATAGGCATTGTAAAAATTGCAAATGGCAAGTAACCTTTACCATTTGCCGTTTGACTTCCTAAAGTCAAACTTGCCATTACATTTGGTGACCAACATAGGCATTGTAAAAATTGCAAATGGCAAGTAACCTTTACCATTTGCCGTTTGACTTCCTAAAGTCAAACTTGCCATTACATTTGGTGACCAACATAGGCATTGTAAAAATTGCAAATGGCAAGTAACCTTTACCATTTGCCGTTTGACTTCCTAAAGTCAAACTTGCCATTACATTTGGTGACCAACATAGGCATTGTAAAAATTGCAAATGGCAAGTAACCTTTACCATTTGCCGTTTGACTTCCTAAAGTCAAACTTGCCATTACATTTGGTGACCAACATAGGCATTGTAAAAATTGCAAATGGCAAGTAACCTTTACCATTTGCCCTTTGACTTCCTAAAGTCAAACTTGCCATTACATTTGGTGACCAACATAGGCATTGTAAAAATTGCAAATGGCAAGTAACCTTTACCATTTGCACGTTTGACTTCCTAAAGTCAAACTTGCCATTTACATTTGGTGAGCAAGTAAGTAGCAACATACTTAAACGGAAATAGTTGTCTTAGGGTATTCAACCCATACATTAACTAGAATCAGTACAAGAAATCTACCCCGGCTGTGGGGGAAGCTCGAGGGAGTTTCAATAGCCTCCTTGCCAAATCCCAGTTCAACCTCATGTTTTCATTCTCATCAGCAGTCAAATTGCAGTCAATGATATAAATGTTCTTCAAGAAGGGGGAACATGCAAGTATCAACCGAATTATGGCTATTTCATTCTCCGTTGTAGGGAAAGAACGAAACACCACGGTTTGAAGCTGCCCCGTGGTCATTCTGTTGATGGGTACATCAAATGAATCAATCTCCACAGGTACATAAGTAGGCGTGTATAAGGCCTGAAAAATGAGAGAAATATTCATATGCAAAACCATTGGAATTTAATATGATGTCTTTCATACATATGCATTCCACTTACCCTGGTTACTAGCCTTTGCATATTTGGAGACCCACGAATCATTTTAACGATCAATGCAACCATTGCATTACTCCCAAAATCGACCCCGTATATCTCAAGACACTTGAGGGATAGAAAGGCCACACGGACACTCATCCAGGAGGTACCTTCTTCCAACAACTACATTACAAAAGGACGAATTTCCTTTAGTTTCAATGCTAACATTGCATCAATGTTAGAAATTACGTTAACATTATATGTAAGTTGAAGTGAAAACGAGAAGAATAGGTCTTACATTGCAGTCTTGAAAATCCATGGTAAGGGTCTCAAGTTTAGGAACATTTGACAACTGAAAGATATTGGAAGTTGTTATTGTCATAGGATGGTTCCAAATACCAAATGACAAATTTAACGTCTTCAAATTCCTAAGCATTGCAATATCCCATAGTCTCATTTCGTTTGTACTACAACGATCCAATTTTAGAGACTCAAGCAAGGGACAACCAGCAACTAAGTCCCAAACTGTACCACTATGAAAATTGACATCACACAATTCTAAGTTGAGTAGCTTTGGAAAACCCCTAAAACTTGTCATAGTGGGAAAAGTGCAAGAATGAAGTTCTAGAAATTTCAACTCTTGACGATAGTAAAGTTGGGTTGGCAAAGTAACTGGATCAGCATACCAGTTTCGAATTGTGAGCTCCTCAACTCCGACCCGAACCAAAAACAAAAGCCACTCATGAATGTCTTCATAATTGAAGTCGTCTTGTCCAAATAGCGTTTTGGGCTCTATGGAAAACACAAACCTTCTTACTGGCCCAATAAGCTGAAGTAAAACCCTCGTAATATGCCTCCCATCAAAGGTATTTGTTAAATAGTACAACAAATCCTCATCAACTATGACATCGGTCAGCAAAGTCCACTTAAACCTCCAGCTTCTGGCTAAACTACCGGTCCTTACCGCATCTTTTAGTGGCAATCGGTTCATAATATTAGTGGTCACGTTATCTGGCATGTTGGTGATATAATCTGCCATATCAGTGATCACATTGTCTCCAAAAGACATTGTACTGTTGGAATTTTAGTTGGGTCTTTGACTTCTGGAAATGGGTGTCTGGATAAGGGTGTGTGTTATTATGGTCTGTATATGTGTTTGGTTTGTGGGTTAATTGGTTTCGCGCAAAAAATAACTAGCGTATCAGAAACGAGAGGCTCAAGGTACTAGAGTGTAGTTCTTAGTTGCTCCCTAAACTATCACTGTCATGGTTGATTTAACCATAGTGTGGTGATAAAAGTAGTTTGCCTATTATGCCCTTGAGAACATACCAAAACATGAGCGTTGATCTCGACAAAAGTGGTCAAGGGACGCATTCGGCCTCTAATTCCCAACTTTTGGACGCCACACAACGTTTTTAGAAAGTTAGGGTGCATGGTGATGTTTTGTGGAAAGTTCAGGGACCAACGAAGTATTTTACTCTTTTAATAATTATAATTGTCATGTATTCTAGAGTTGTAAATTTAAATTAAATAGTTATTTGGATATATATGACGTATTTAAGGTTTAGGAAGAATATATATGTAATTATAAGTTTAGGTTGGATATATATGAAATTTTTAAGCCTTTGGAAGGATATATATGCAATTAAAAGTTTAAGTAGGATATATACGCAATTTTAAGCTTTTGCAGGGATATATATGCACTTAACATCACCAAAATAATAGCTTTCATGAAGAATTCATAGTCATTTGGGCTATAAAACATGGACTTATGCTTAATAAGTTAATATAGCCAAAAAAAAAGAAGGTTAAAAATAGGTTTTGATTGGTTGTTCAAAGTTCAAACTATATTACATGCAAAGTCAACTCTTCTTTGCTTGTTGTATGTAATCGACAAGAAACAATCAAGAGGGTTTTATTCGATTGTGGCTTTATCAAGAACACCAAACCCTAGTTTGTTGTGGTGTTTATTCGTGAAGCAAGTACTAGCATCCTAGCGTATCTCGGTGATGTGTAGTGTGAGAATGTGAGCAACCTTTAGAGGTGATAATCTAATAACTAACGGTTTTATTCAAAATTCAAGATCCAGTGGAATTAATCATTTATTGATTAATTAAAGGTTAGTACTTTATTTGTTATTTTATGTTGTTAATCTATTAAACATTAAACTATATCCACCCGCTGCGTACTCGTAGTATTGATGGTTATATCAATATGAAATCCCAACAACATTAGCCAACTACAATACAATTGGTTAATCACACAACTACACAGTTCATGAGTATTTAAAAGGAAAATAATAAATACTTTTAATATAAAACAACTTTAGAATTTAAAAATAATGTAAAAGGTGATGCAAGCCCTAACCAAAACGTATAATGATTAGAACCATCTCTTTATTTCTTTTCAATCACCTCATTGGAGATGCCTTAAATTTCTAACAACCAAAATTTCTCAAAATTTAAATCACCCATCATCTACCATCCAATTTATACTCCCAACAAACCAACGGCCACAGATGACGATCCGCGTGAACCCAATCCCACCAATCACATAACACCTATATAAACACATCACTTGCAATTTATTTGCATCATCTTCGTATATTAATAACACCTTCAAAAACACCAGGCAATATGAAAGAAACCAATGGCCGAGCAGCAGCAAAAGCCCCAAAACCCAAAGCTGAAAAGAAGCTAACTAAGAAGCAATTTATACGCGATCCCAAAAGGTGCAAACAAGAAAAAGAAAAAACACAAGAAATCAGTGGAAACATACATGATATACACTTTTAAAGTTCCGCTAACACCAACACTTCATTACCGGCTGAAAACACCCCATAACCGCCAGCAGTAACCCAAAACAGATATGGAGGTAAATTTTACTTTTTTTAATTATCATAGTTTAGTTGAAATTAGATATACCTATTGTTACTGTTTCAAAAAAGATGTACTTATTGTTTGAAATGATGATTGTATGCATATATTAGAGTTATGATAGAAATGTGGTAAAAGATAGCTGCATGTTGGCTAAATTCGAGCTTGATTTGACATTAAATATGAGCTTGGCTAGATGAAATAGTCATGTCTTTTTATTATATTCATTAATTGTTTCTGTACTTTCATGATCTACTATGAGCAATTATTATGATATACATATAGAGAAAGGCTAATAATGTCAAGCAGAATTCAAGCTCACAAAGTTTATAGGTGACTATTCTAGTATTCGAGCTTGACTTGGAATTCTACTTGAATAGCTCGAGCTTGACTTGACTTGACTTGGAATTTTATTTGACCAACACCTAAAAGTTGGTTATGCTTTGAGATTTCTTCAATTAGTTAGAAGCTACTTACATGTGAATTTGTTTTGCAATGTTTCAAATTGCTTGTACCGATTCTAATCAAATTTGTTGTAGGTTGATTCTGAACTTGATTATATAAGTGACCTTGCTGATAATATTATAAACTAGCACAACTAGGAGTGCGTGGGTTAGCCAAAGACATGGGAGATCAGGAACAGGTAGTGTAGAATGGTGTTGATAACTACTTTCTACAAGAACCGAGAACTTGGTGTCACTCAAAAACTCCAACTACATTAGATTAGATTATTTTTGGGTTACGGAGATGGAGATACAAATGAAGTTAGTGATGATAAACCAAAAATGGATGAACCATCAAGACTAGGTAAGATCAATGGTCTTTCTATTTAAGTTCATGCATAATACTTCTTTGAACTCTTATTTCTTTTAGTCTTTTATTATTAATAATTTTTATTCACCACAGTTAAATTTGGTGTTGGTGGGGAGGCGCAATCTCTACAAGGTTCAAAGCGGACCATCCAGTCATCAAATATAAAAGGTGAGAAAGTAAAAATAAAATAAACCTTATATTTCTCCTCTCTGATGTTCTTACATTACCAAATTGTGTAACTTTTTGCCGTATTATATATTACTAACATATTTGCTTGATAAATAATCTAATGTAATGCAGTTGGAGTTTTCGAGTGACACCATGTTTGGATGATATTTGCACCAAGCTTAGCTTTTCAGTCCAACTCATAAACTAGAGAGTTTTAAGCAAATAGTTTTCTAATAAATAAAAATATTTTTGATTTCTTGTTAAATCTTTGTTTCCTTCTGCGGATCCTTGTGTTTCTTTGCTTTCTTTTAGTCCTCTAACTATATCACGAAATTTTTAGATCGAGTTCTCGGTTCTTGTAGAAAGTAGTTATCAACACCATTCTGCACTACCTGTTCCTGATCTCCCATGTATTTGTCTGACCCACGCACTCCTAGTTGTGCTAGTTTATAAATATTATCAGCAAGGTCACTTGTATAATCAAGTTCAGAATCAGCCTACAACAAATTTGATTATAGTCAGTACAAGCAATTTGCAAATAAAATTCCAAGTCAAGTCAAGTCAAGCTCGAGCTATTCAAGTAGAATTCCAAGTCAAGCTCGAATACTAGAATAGTCACCTATAAAGTTTGTGAGCTTGAATTCTGCTTGACATTATTAGCCTTTCTCTCTATGTATATCATACTAATTGCTCATAGTAGATCTTGAAGTACAGAAACAAATAATGTACATAATAAAAAGACATGACTATTTCATCTAGCTCATATTTAATGTCAAGTCAAGCTCGAATTTAGCCAACACGCACCTACCTTACCACATTGTTATCTGATAAGGCGAAAAGTGTACCGCTTTTCGGGGGTCATTTAAGCCCTAAATCGTATTTATTTGATCAAATATCGCCCTAAATCGTTCCTTTTGGCATTTTAGGTACTTTGGAGAGAAATTCTGGAAAAGGAAGCATTTTGGACGTTTTTGGAGTATAAAAGTGAAGAATTCGACAAAGTGTCAAAAATCTGCTGAATAGTACCCTTGACGGCGTCAAGCATGGATGTGACGCCGTCAAGCCTTGATAAACCAGAACGGTTTAAAGGGGGACGGCGTCAAGAAGGCCATCAAGAAACCCTAACCACGGCGAGGTGACGGCGTCAAGGCTATAACGTGATGCCGTCAAATCTGTTTTTCTATATATATTCGCATAATTTTTAGTCATTAGGGTGGAACTTGGGTGGAACTTTTTAGAGAGAAACCCTAGACGATTTTTGCAGCTTTTTTAAGGGTTTTATACCCTTGGATCTCTCATGTTACATTGAATATAAGTAATTCATTAATCATTCAATATGTCTATGTGTTGTTTGATTCTATCTTACGCTTGTCTTTTGTTTAACATGCTAGGCTAGGTTTCCTTTGTGTTTGCTTAGATCTAATGAAACCTAACTATTGATTATTGATTGAATGGTGTGTTATTAATTGTATTGGATGGGTGATTATCGATGTTAGGCTTAAGAAAACTGGCAGACTTCCGGTTGGTAACATGCTTGGACGTCTTAAGAAACATGAACCAAGGTGTACTAAGGTTATTTGATTGTATTTAATGCATGAGCGAATTCTAGTGATCCCATGTTATGAGCTTCTTAGCCGGCTTGACATAGGAGTGAAGTAGGAGCTCATAGAGTTAGGGGAAGTCCGTACACACCCCTACGAATGGTATTAAGGAATACAATCCGTCATCCACACAATTAATACACACTAATCAATCGGTAAAAGATAGTTAGGGAGTAAGGAAATCTAAGTAAACACACTTCTCTCCATATAGTTTTCACAAACATTTACTTTCTTGTTGTTTTATTTTACTTGCATTAGTAGTTATTTGGGTTAGTTGACTAACAACTAATTCCGCCCACTCCTTCAAACCCGAGATTTTTACTTGCTTTCCTAAAAATAATAAAATACAAAAAGAATCTTCCCTCACCCCTAGACCTATTAGAGTAGCTTTTCAATCCTAACGACACTATTCCCGCAGAGAACGAGCAATCCCCCGGTACTTGCCACTACACTATACTACATCGGTCAGGTACACTGTCTGGTGGGGATTGCAAGCTTCTCAAGATCCCTTGAGAGGTAAAACCCTAGTGCGTGGTCGCAATCCCGCGCATCAAAGTTTTTGGCGCCGCTGCCGGGGAATAGTTATTGTTTAGGTTGAATTTTTATTTTATTAGGTCTACTCACTAGATTCCTTTCTAGTGAGATTTTTATTTTATTTTACTAGGATTTCTTTAGTCTATCTTTTTCTTTGTGCCCTTCGTTTGTAAAACCCTTTTCATTTGTCACTATGGCGGATGAAATTCCATTTAGATCATTTACAATAGAGGAACAATTATATTTCACCAACAGATTTGCTTCCTACTGATGAGACGAAAAGTGTTACGCTTTTAGGGGGTCATTTAAGCCCTAATTCGTATAAATGTGATCAAATATTGCCCTAAATCGTTCCTTTTGTCATTTTAGGTACTTTTGAGAGGAATTCTGGAAAACATGCATATT
>LBNU01015908.1:3097-14735 GCA_014162995.1 Artemisia annua
TTTTCACCTCACACCTTCTGGTCCTAAGGGTAGTAGTAGTGGCCTAGTAACCTTAGAAGTCGAGTGCTATAGGTCTAAGACCTTGTCGAGTCCCATTTTAGGTCGAGAAAACCCTAGAAACCTAGAAAACCCCTCGTTAACCCTTCCCTAGTCAAGTAAGCCTTTCATTTTGACTTATTTAGCTTTAGATCAGTACTAGGATAGATATAGGTTTCCTTAGATCACCTAGGATCCCTTGCCTAAGCCTTGAACACTAGAACTAGTTAATTTTCTTTTTAAAACCCTAAATAGAGTCGAATACATGTTTATATGCTTTAAGCCCTTTCCATAAGCCCTAAGCAAGTTTAGGTAACTTAGATAAGCTAATATTAGTTAAACATAAGTTAGGAAACCTTTTTGATTCATAAAAATATAGTTTGCATGGAATTAGGACTAGTTTTGCAAAGTTTTCCATGCATGGGGGTATATATGGTAAATTTATGAAAATATTAAGTCTAGGGACTATTTTTGACATTTCTTAAAAGTTATAAGTATAAGGACCCTTTTTGCAAAGTTATAAAACCTTAGGATAAAAAGTTAAATAGTTATAAACTTAAAAGGACTAGTTTTGCGAAAGTTAAAAAGTTAAGGGTATAAATGGTAAATATAGAAAACTTATAAGTCCAAGGGTCATTTCTGTCATTTTTCTAAAATATATAAATATAGGGACTAATTGTGTCAAGTCTAGATAGTTATAAGTATAAATAATATAAGTATTATAAGTATAGGGTAGATTTTGTAAATATGTTAAACTATAAGGGTATAAAGTAAAAATATTAAAGTTAGAAGCATAACACAATACTAGGGAGCTTCATGTGAGGAGTACTTTGTGTATATTTCATTTTGACAAGTTTGTTGGGTTTACGATTTAAAGTGCCCTGACTCCTCAAACGATTATTGCATATACTTCTGAATTATGATGGCCCGAACGGTGTTATGTTATAACTAAACCCTAATAACAACATAACTCAATAGTAAGGAGCTTCATGTGAGGAGTATTAGCTTCTGAATTATGATGGCCTGAACGGTATTATGTTGATAACATAAATACAATAGTAAGGAGCTTCATGTGAGGAATCTTATACTTCTGAATTGTGATGGCCCGAACGGTGTTGTGTTATATCTAAAACCCTAAAAACCCTAAGAATGATTACTTAAGAAACTTAAACTAAACAACTAAAGCTTGACATACATCCACAACTACAACAACATCAGGATACGTGAGTAAGGCAGTCTAGTTTCCGAGTCACTATTTGCATCAATTAGATTTCCCTAAGCCCAGGTGAGTTCATAGCCTCACACTTTTTAAACGCTTTCTAAATGCTTTACAAACCCTGTGAGGGGCATACTTGCTTTACTTTAAAACTGAATACAAGTCTTTTTCTTTGGTTGTTGCACGAGTAAACTAACTGCCACCACTACATAACTAAAATTCATGAATCTAATCGTTTGGGATATTTTACCCACACAAACGCGAATATAGTTGATAGATCTATTGGAGTTTGACAACTCCCATTGGTATTAATATCTCTTTGGATGGTACCAATAAGTACTATATTGGAACCCACTGAAGGATTAACTTTGGCAAGTTATCCTTCCCATCCCCTCATGGTTGGGTCTACAGCCCCCATGACCCGGATTGTTAACGTGTGGTTCATGAGCTTAGTGCAACACACCCCACTCTTGATAATTGTGCATGCATCACAATTACCACACGCACACACGCAACATTTTCCTAGATGGGTGTAAAAACGTAGCCCAGGGAACTTGTATTCACTAACACTTAAACCTATGATTCTCACTCAACACCTAGTGTTGACTTTTTAAGTATGTGTCCTAGGTATATCACTATTACGGAGTTATGGCGGAAGGAGGCACTGAACTCGGAGGATTTTCAAACCGGTTATCATTCAAACCTAATATAACACTTAGACTTTGGGACCTCATCAATAGTAAAAGTATATCTTTTACTATAAAAACTCTGATAATTAAATGAATGATAACTAAATTTCTCTAAACGTCTCTTTTCGAGTCGTTTTCTATTACTGTAACTGTGATTCCATGAAGTAATACCCCAACCCTAAATCCGCTGAGAACTGTGAAAATGGGGGTGTTACAATATTGACGCTCAACTTTTGCCCTCTTTGGATCCTCCTACATGGGACAAGTCTCTTCCTCGCAAAGTGAATATCTTCAATTGGCGTTTAATACTTGACAGGCTTTCGCATCATTTCAATCTTGTCCTGTGGTATCGAAATCCCGGAGATCTCTTGCCCTTCTTGTAATTGTAATGTGGAGTCTAACCTCCATATCTTTTTTGAGTGCGACATTACAAAAGATATTTGGATGATCGTTCATAATTGGTGTGACGCCTCCATGCCTTTATTCGTATCTCTCATCCATGGGAAAGATTGGTTGAGCTCTTGGCACGTTTCTAAAGAGAAAATTCATCGTCTGTATGCCATCATCATGACTTCTTTATGGTGGATTTGGCGGTTTGGTAATAATGTCACTTTTAACTCTCACTCTACGAGGAAATGTGATATCTTTGATAATATTCGTTTGTACCCTTTTTATTGGCTTAAGTCTAGAGGTCGCATGCTTTATAGTTGGATTGATTTGTTAAAATCTCTCATGTAATTGATAGCTTCTTACTAGTTTTCTTTTAATAAAATGTCGTTGTTCACAAAAAAAGGTTTTCATCTTTAGTTTTAACTTTCAACACACATATAGAAGCTAGAAGGGTACCAGCGCACTTTGGCGGCGGGTACTCAGTAACTATTTTTGTGGCGGGCAAATCTTTTTTATTTTAAACCTTTCTTATTTAGCATGTCTCAAATACCTTATAATGTAGTAAATATATGAATTTCAAAAGTAGGACGACTAAATTATTAATAGTGTAAATACCTAGCACTTTTATTTTTGAATTTTTAGCATTAAATTGGTGGTTGTAACTTGTAAGTTTAGTGAACTTTTCTTATAAACAATTTTATTAAAATATATCATTATTGGAGATGGTTGCTATATAATTTAAATAAGACTTAAATTTTCATATTTTAAATTAATTTTTCTTTTAAAGTAATGTTTTTTGTTTTAAAATTTTAAGACTTTCTTATGTAGGAAGTTTCAAATGTTTTATAATATAGTATAAATTAGGGGTGGCAATTTCTGACCCGACACGAAATCCGATCTGAAACGGACACGAAAATTAATAGGTTCGGGTTGAGCTAAATAGATTTCGGGTTAGGTCTGGGTCGACATATCTAACCCGTTTATTAAACAGGTCAGGTTCGGGTTAGGAATAAAATAAACAGGTCGACCCACCAACCCGTTTAAGATTTTTTTTCTTAAATTAAAAATTATTTATATTTAATTATACGGGTTAAATGGGTTATACGGATCGACCGCTAACCTGTTTATCCCGTTTAACTCGTGTAATGTGCTAACTTTTGTATATAAAATGGGTTAAATGGGTCAACCCGAAACCCGTTTAACGTATTCAACCTGTGTAACCTATTTAACCTGTCAACCCAACTATATATACGGGTTAAATGGGTCAGGTTCGGGTTACATGTAAACAGGTTAGGGTTGACGTAGCTGACCTGATGATTTAAATGGGTCAGGTTTGGGATGAGGTTCTCTAACCCGCTAACCTGACAACCCGAACCCGCCAACCCGAACCCGACCCGAATTGCCACCCCTAGTATAAATAGTTAGTTTGCAAGAAAGTGCAAATACATCAATAAATATCGTCATGCCTTTGTCGTGACAACAATGTCATATGTGTGGGTAAGCGTAACTACAAAAATCTTCGTGATCATGATGGAACATTAATAATGTGAAATTGTATTTTGAAAATATGTTTCAGTCACCATGGAACATAATATGTATACATTTCTATGTAACAAAATCTAAAGTGTCAGTTCATGTTTACTGGCAATCATATGAAGTACATATCACATAAACTAAGGTAAAATCACATTTTCCATATCACATAAACGGTCAGATCGGGTGTAATAGTGGTGATCGCCATCATCTTTTTATCAACATTACATTACCATCTTTATCACCGTATAACGTCGTAATGATCACCACACTCCTTACCATCTATATCCCGCATAAACATATACATTTTAACTTAAACACATAGATACTCCACAACGCACTCATACACATACATTATAATTTCTATATTTGGTATGCACCACCGAATGAAAATTGTTTTGAGCCCTTCACGCGTAGTGCTCTTGATTTGTAATAACATTTCACGCATAATGAGTCAAAACAAGTTCTTTCTTGCATGGTAAGGACCAGTGGCGGAGCTAGAAAATTTTTTTTGGGAGGGCCGAAACAATTTTTGTTCCGGAAGAACATTAAATGGGAGGGCCGAAACAAATTTTTTTTCCAGAATAACACATGAAATCGCGAAAAAAAAATACACTAACGGGCTTAGGCCTAGGAGGCCGGGACCCTTCCCGGTCTCTTAATAGCTCCGCCCCTGGTAAGGACTAAGGAGCACCTTTACGCTCAGCCTCGTGGCAAACCAGAAACATAAACCATTGCAACTTATGAAAGAACACACCAATGGTAAGAAAAATAAAAAATACAAGTAAACAACTTACAATCCCTTTATATTATTTAAGGAAATGTTGTTTGATTGAAAAATGCTACATGTTGACTAGGTTTTAACTGAAAATGATTTATTTTTTAAGACTATACTAGCAGGGTATCCGCATGTTGCGACGGCAGGACTCTGTAACTAAAATTTCCGACGACTAATATTTTTTGATTATATGTTTTTTGTGATGAATGCAGATAGTATTATGTAGTTAATAGGTACTCGACAATTGTTTCTTATGATAATATATGTAACAAGAAACGTTTATTAAAAGGAAAACATGAAAATGAGAAATATGACATAAACGGCGATAAAGAGAAAAATATTAAACATATGGCCATTACGCTTAAATATTAAGGTAGTTAAAAGGTCGTTACGCATTGGTTAAAATAAGTGATTATAAAATTGAAAAACATATAATTGGTTTGTATCATATCATATAAATTATGACCACATAAGTTAGTAGCTCTCATCATTTGTACCATTTATTTTATTAGCTGTATTTTTATGTAGATGGTATTTTATTAGTTACATTAATTGTATGTATTTAAATTAGTTAGTAGTTTTCATCATTTGTATCATTTATTTTATTAGTTGTATTTTTCATGTATGGGGTGTATTAGTTACATTAATTGTAAGTGTTTAATACACAATTCCATAATAACTAAATGTGTAGGCTTAATATTTTAAGACTTTTATTTTAAGAAGATCTCAAATATATTATAATGTACTCAATAATATTAAACTTCAATTTTTGTTAAGCAAATTAATACGTTGATAGCTACAATATATACTACATATAAAGCATGAATGACTCTCTCTCTCCAAAATTTTAAGACTTGCAAGAAATTAAGTATGGTTTACAACACTTTAATGCACCCAATTTTCAGAATTACTACAAACTAAGCATATTGTACAACAAAATAAAGCGTGGTGTCATTTTAAGACCAAAATTCTATCAAACAACATTAATTCTATTAAAAACACCCATTCACCAAAAATTACAACCATTTAAGCACAATGTACAATAGCTGCAACCAATTTTCAGATTTACAACAAAATGAACATAGTGTACAACAAATAAGCATGATGTAATTTTCAGACTTATTTTTCAGACTTACAACATTAATGCTATTAAAGTAGTCAATGTTATTAATGACTACTACTTACAAGAAAAGAAACATATTGTACAATACTTTAATTCACATAATTTTTAGACGTACAAGACAAGAAGCATGGTGTACAATAAAACACCACATTAATTAGTCAATTATTTAACTGGTCAATAAATACAATTAATACAGTTATTAAAACACTCATTACATAAGAAATACAAATTATCAAGCATATTGTACAACCAAATTAAATACAATTCCTGCATTAAATTTCACTACTACAAATAATAAAGCACATTATACAAATATTCAAGCCCGACCGGGTAACGGGCCAAATGGGTTTGAGCCCGAAGGGGCGCGGACCAAACGGGCTCGAGCCTGAACAGGCACGGGCCAACGGGTTCGAGCTCGAACGGGCACGGGCTATACGAAATTCTTGATATCCGTAAATTTATTGTAAAAAAGAACATAATAAACTAAAATACATTATTCATCGAAAAAATTTATTTCAGGGTACCCGCCGCTGCAATGCGCGGGTACCCTGCTAGTATCTTTTAAATGTTCTATTATACTCGATAACTTCATTCAGCTAATTTTTGCCATATTCATGAAAGCCCAACCACAAACTACCAAAAATTTAATAAAAGGGACACCACATCGGACCCATATTCATTCCATTTCAAATAAGTGAACAGGTTAGTAAAACAATTTATTTATCTTATAACTCTTCGTTTTATAAGATATCATTTTATTGCCAACAAACACTTATTCTATAAGTATCTAATGAAATATTTATATCTAAGATCTCTTTGAGCAAAGTCAGGTTCTTATAATGAAAGATAAGTTTGACGGCTTTTAGTGGTTTTTAATATAATGAAATATAAATTTGAGTCGATAAGAATCAAGTAATAATGTTAAAAGTTATTCAACTATTCCATTTAAAGCCCCAAACGATGTCATATCAGGTTTTTAAGTACAACCAACCCCATCAAATAAATGGGAATAAATGCAAACAAAAAGAAACCACCAAACAAAATAAAAGGACCACCTAAGGTAACTTGTGGGTACGAAACTAAAAGGGCCCGTTTGGTTGGGGCTAATACAATCAAAGATAGAAATCTTTTTTGAAAACAAGAGCTTGGTTCATCTAACTGATCAGAAAAAGGCATAGAAACCATACCATGAGGGAAAGGTTGGTTTCTTCTCTCTCATCATTAATTATCTTCTTTATCAATTTTTTTTTTTTTTTTTTTTTTTTTTTTTTTTTTTTTTTTTTTTTTTTTAATCTTTTTCACGTATTTTGACATTAAATTTTTGCTATCAACTTTTTACTATCATTATTTAAACAATATTTTATGTCTAAAAATTGTTATAGAATAATTTAGGGCAAATGACACAAAAAAGTACCAAACTTAATGTTCATTTACAATCAAGGTACTATTCTTTTTTTCTTGCATAAAAAGGTACCCAACAAATTATTTTAGCGGATTTGGGTTTTTTACTAACGTTCGTTAATTCACTTCGTTAGTAAATTACATGTTTGGTCCTTGAGTTTGTATAATCATTTCATGCACCATCCACCACCACCCACTACCACCTACCACCACCTGGCGCCACCACTACCTGCCACCTCTACCACCATCGTCCACCACCACCACCACAAGCTACCACCACTTCCGCCACCATTACTAATTCTACCCTCATTTCTAAGAATCTTGTTCACTGACATTCCATCAAACACATTACACACATCATTTT
Organism: Artemisia annua; assembly: GCA_014162995.1. Taxonomy (NCBI): domain Eukaryota; kingdom Viridiplantae; phylum Streptophyta; class Magnoliopsida; order Asterales; family Asteraceae; genus Artemisia; species Artemisia annua. The sequence continues at coordinate 10,628 of LBNU01015908.1, forward strand.
CACCATTACTAATTCTACCATTCTTTCCTCTGTTTCACAGATTAGATAAACGAACCACCTTTGCCATCATACCAACAAGAAACCCCCCACCCAAAGATAAAGTTTTCTTCAACTACCAATATCATTTCAAGTTAATTTCTGTACCGTTATGGTATCACTTCTCTTGTATATGTATCTCGAATATAGACGAGCCCGTTCTGAACCAGTCTCAACCAACCTTCAGGCCTCAAGTTCCCTCATAATGGACCTACCCGAGCATTTTCCTCCCCATCCCACAACCAGTGTAGCTAAGACTAGTGCCTTGGTCAACCAGTCCCTCAGGTAAGGCCCCAAGAACCATGTCGTTTTATCATGCCAGAACCAGCGACTTATTCGCGCCATCGTCCCTTTCCCAACGAGGTGCTTGTGTGAGACATGACGAGGTCGACTGGTTTTACCCAACTAAAATTTCTCTAATATTTTGCAAGATAAGTTCCCCACTTCCCCTCAAGTTAGCTGACTATGTCTATAAATAATCACCTGATGTAAAACTAGAGTTTTTATGTTATCTTTAAATATTAAATAAAAATCTCTTCTCAACATCTTCAATCACTGTGATAACTGTTTTGTGTCCACATGCTATAACTGAATATTATTAATAGAGATTACAAATATTTAGTGAAGAAAATAATAAACTACACATTTTGTAAACTTTTTAGTTGGTTTAAGACTTCTTTTTCATATTTGATCCATTATATGCAATTTCCCTAATAGGATTTAAAGGTATCTATATTTTTATTACTTCATTCTGTTTCTACGTCAATTTTATCATAGACACTATCTCGAAAAACTGATCAGCTTACTTCACTCAGACCCTCGCCTTTTGCGCCTTTCGTCTAACGTGAGCCAGGCGAAAACCTCACTTGCTTTATTGCCTTTAATGGCCTACAACTCAAAGAAACCGATTAAATAAATGAAAACCAAGGCTTTCACCATTATTTCATGTATAAGTACCTGAATGAGAGCAAGAAACAACATAAAACAAAAACAAAAAACATAACAAAACGTACATAAGCTATCAACCTGAAGTAGCATAGAAATGGGTAACCTTATACAATCTGCAATTTTATTTTTGAGTGTTTTTTTAGAGAGAGAGTGAGGTGAATTACAAGATGATGGCTATTTTGACGTAGTGGTGGCAGCGGTTAGTGTTGGTGGTTGATGCGCGGGATTGCGACCACGCACTAGGGTTTTACTTCTCAAGGGATCTTGAGAAGCTTGCAATTCCCACCAGGCAGTGTACCTGACCCATGTAGTATAGTGTAGTGGCAAGTACCGGGGGATTGATCGTTCTCTGCGGGAATAGTGTCGTTAGGATTGAAAAGCTACTCTAATAGGTCTAGGTACGATAACGCTAAAGTATCAAAACTATACACTAAACGGTACCCCGTAAAAATAAAGTTGTACAAAAATTTGACCATGACACCACCTCAAGTGAGGTGGCCGGCCAAGAGGTGCCCAAGGACACTTGGTGTCCTCTAAATCTCCTAACAAAACTCCACTATCTACCTAAACATTTCTCATACATGCATGTGTACTAAATTTAAGATCAAGAAATTTGCTCTCCTTCCCTTCCTCCTTGCCTAGCTCGTTCCAAATTCAAACACCAAGGGAGACAAGAATTTTTCAAGAACAACATCATTTACAAGTATTAGTAATCATCCATTACAAGGTTTTGAGATATAAACCTACGGATTAGTAGGGTTTTCTTCTTAAAAATTAGTAACCTTCCAAGTAAGTTCATCACTTTATTTTCACAAGTTCTACCAAAATTTCTTACAAGGTTTATGTACTTTTATTGTTTTTGGACATGCATGTAAAATCTATACCACAAAACCTGTGTTTTATATCATTTCTATGTATAAAATGAATTACTTGTAAACCTTTGGAGAAATGGTTGAAAAGATGATCTTAGGGAACCCATGACACCTTAGGAAGGTGTATGGTAGATTAAGGGATTGTTGATGTTGTTGGTGATGGACTTGGACAAGTATAAACTAGTAAAAACCATTTTTAGAACAATATAAAAAGCTACTGTCCCTATTTGCAAAACTGAGTAAACTCAGTAAGTTTTGGTTAATTTTTGACCCAAGAACTAGAAAATACACTTTTAGATGAATTCATGGTTGAAAGAACGGATAAAAACGGACTTACGATGAAAACGTTATGCCAAAAACAAGTTACACTATATATATATATATACATTTCTGAAAAATTTGTTACTGATGTACGAAATTCATTGACCAAAAACGAGCCTTAGACCTTGTCAAAACATACCAAACTGTTGAAAATATGTTAGTTCACCTTTTTACCTTTTCAGGGATATAAAGAACTCGAGAAACGGACTTATAACGAATTAGTTATGAATTTTCAAAGATATATGTTTACTAAAAATTTCCATCAGCACTAACACTTGGTATATTTTTAAGACAAACCAGAAAATCTACAAACACCCATGTTGGGAGCCATTTTCCCATCAAATGACTCAGTTATGGAGTTGGGACTCCAAGGAACAAAAGTTAGAGCACCTGGCCTAGTTTTCAAATCAAAAAGCCGTTTGTCATTTGGACTTAAAATGAGTAATCTACAGCCATCCAAACATTCACAAAAACTGCCCAGAAATGGCAGTTTTGGCCTAAACACCATACTTTTCAACCATTTATCTTAAAATCTGGGCACATTGAGCAAAACTTCACTACTGAACATATTTAGGCTTGGTGCTAAGCTTTCCAGAAATACCAATTTTCTTTCCTAACACTCAATATTCACTGATTTACAACTAGTTTTCCGAGGCCATTTTTAGCCGTTTTCAGAAATTGTCTAGTGTCATACTTTACGGCGAAAACTTGTATTTTCACATTTTATCGCCAAACGGCTATCATAAAACATCGTTACACCATATGAACATGTGAAATACATTATGACTTAATACGATGATATAAATTATATTTTCGACGATTATTCATATTTTGATACAATACGAGTAGTATAGATTATAAGTGCAAGTGCATAAATGAATTCATTTCATAATCTAAGTTAGATTACATACATTCATTTTAGGTTGCGGCTAGGAGTTGCGCCTTGATATTTCAAGTTCACTTCATAGTATATTGTTCCATTACTACAGGTGAGTTTTCATAGCCCCGTTTACATTTTTATTGTTTTCAAATCCCACGGGGGAGAATACATTGCACCATTTTTGTACGGACCTAAGTATACAAATTCAAGTACAATGCTTAAGTTACCGCATTTGCCATGTTAAAGTCCCCTATTTAGTACATCATGAACCGTTAATTGTGAGCAAGCGAAGGTGAGTGGATAGATCTATTGAGGGTGACGCCTCCATCCGTGTTGGGGTTTACCAACAGTCAAGCTGATGCATTTCTTTTTATTCTATTAGAGTGTCTGGCAAAACACTCTTTTAGGGGCATACATACAGTCAAGCTTTCGGGGTCATGAGCTTAAGGGCTTTGTACTATATTTTCATTTGACTTTGTGTATGGTTATTTAAGCCACATACCTTTTTATGACCGCTAAATTACGGAACCAATAAGACCAAAACCGACTTTAAATGCAAATATATGTGTTTTTTGTGTTTTTTGAATCCCAGGTACGGATATTTATGAAATGGACCAAAAACACCAAAAAGTGGACAAAAACCGAGCCACGAGATATGGAAAGAGTTTAAGCCGAAGCCGGGGAGATTTTTATCAACTTTGTCATACATATATACTTGAGGTTGCCGTATAAGACATTCATTTTCATAAACCTATGAATTTCTCACTAACTTATTGTTGACCGTTTTAGCATGTATTTTATTCAGTAACTAAAGTAACAACATGTGACTGCATATGGGCTATCATGGAGTCGAGGAGTCGACGCGTCTCACTTCTTTTACTTTCATGACTTATGTATCATTTGATCTGTCGTCATTGTATTTCCAATAAATTTTGTAAAACCTATGGGACTATGTTGTAAATCTGTATGTTTTAATAAATGATCAAACGTTGTAGTTTACTAAACGATACTTTAGGTCGTTCAATATATACTTTGTAATGGATGTCAATGA
>LBNU01015908.1:47667-69251 GCA_014162995.1 Artemisia annua
GAATCATTTGATCTTGTAGAGGTTGATCTTGGTGAGGATAATTATAATTGTTACAAGGAAACGGGTTCCTTGTTTGACAAACAGTGCTAAAGTGCGGACCTCCACAATACTCACACCCGTAAGATTGGTGTGACAGATTTGGTGGATGTTGAAATGAATCATGATTGAAATACGGTTCTTGCTCATAAGTGTTTTGAGGAGGGAAGTAAGAATCGTTTTGAGGATAACTGGAAAAGTTTGAATTGAAATTTTGAGAATATGAATTTTCATCTTCAAAAGCACAAAACGAACAGAATCCATTATTAAGACTTCTACCACACCTCATGCAAGTACACCGTTGACAATAGTTTGAAGTCAGATCCACATGATCTCCACATCCATTACAAAACCAAGATAAGTCGGGCTGAGGTGGGTAGTTGGAAGAATCTGAAGGATAGTCGAATGAATTAGGGTTTTGATCATACACGAATGAATTACTTGAACCACAACACAAACAACTTCCGTTTTGAATATCGTTTCTACACCTTTCACACGTACAATATCGACACGGTGCACCATAGAGTGGTGCACCACAACCAACACAAAGTATCAATGAATCCATGAGAATTAAACAATAGGGGGTAAGAAGATTATTTTTGGTTTTTAAGTTTTGAAAAATGAAAAGTTAAAAATGCAAACCAATTTTTGAATGGAAAATCTTTTTGGACTTTTAAGTTTAGAAAAGCTGAAATCAAAAGTGAAAACAAATCTGAAGAGAAAATCTTTTTGTGTTTTTATATTTTGAAAATATTTACAAAAGCGTAAACTTCTCGAAAGAAGGGTCTCCAAAGCACATTACTCAAACGATCGAACGACTTAATCTTATCAACCGCTCCCCGGCAGCGGCGCCAAAAAGTGATCGAGGCAAACTATGCTAGTGAAAGAAGCTTTTACCACGAGGATCGTTGTCCCAACGAGGGTTGAACTGATCGCGTCACTCAAGATCGTGAGATATGTGAGATGAATAAGGTTTAAAAGAAGATTTTGGTTTGTTTATACTACAACGACAATTTAAAATGCGGTTAAAGTAAAGGAAAGCGATTAAGTGACACGAAAGAAAATAAACAAGTAAAGTTGCATGAAATAAAGCGACTAAAGAAAGCGATAATTAAAGTGCGATAAGTAATGAAAACGGTAAATGAATTTAAAAGACAATGTGTTTGCAAAGCGACGCGANAACTAAAGTAAGTTATTACCTCGTTCTTGTACACACAAACTAATCACGAATAAAAGGTCTTGCAAGAAACAAGAACACTAAAATTTTGATAATAAAATTTTCGACCCAAAACCCTTTTAGGGAGCTAGGGACGATCGGCCAAAACCAAAAGAAAGAGAAGGAGAGATTTAGGGATCTTGTGTGTACAAGAGAATGTGTGTAAATCTCCTTAGGACCCTTTGTTTATATAGGGATGAGTAACTTGGTCACCAAGCAACAACCCTAACCTCCTTAGGAGGTGGAGCGGCCGAATCTAGCACCCAAGAGGGTTCTAGAATTTTCCTTGTGTTCCAAGTTACGCTCTAGTCCTTCCTTTTCTTCCTAACGACGTTTAGTTCTTACATTTAATAACTAACGACCGTTTAGTCCGTTAAGTGTTCAAAATAATAAATAAACATAACATTTAATATTTATTATTTATACTTTTATTCTTGTTTGTAATGTGTGCAATCTCGAGGTCTCGTGTTCGATTCTAGACATTTACTCGTTAAATATTTAACTATAATTTAACACCTCTTTATGCATTAGCTCATGTAAGTTGCAATCTGCAATTTAAGGTGGCCAGGATACTCGACAAGAACAATAAGTTTTCATCTTCTTTCATCAAAGACATAAACCATATTGCCATATTGCGTCCTTATATAACTTTACGCGAGTTGGGGATACGAAACATACAAGTTTATTAATTTAATGGTTAAAAACCAAATTCTTTATCATATCACTGAGATATTATTAATTATTCATTTAAAAAATAAGGAAACTTATTTACGTTCATTGTTGTTTGTTAATTTATTAATCACAACCTCTTTTTACTTTCACTTTTTGTTCTTTTAAACTTAATAGGTGTTCATAGAATAGACATTGACTTATCATTTGATTAACGCTCACTACATACATTTGCTCTTCAAGACCATAAAATTTGGAGAGGACGATGCATGGACGTTTATTATGGTAACACAATTGTTTATCGAATCATTGACTTATTAGTCATTAAAAGAGAAAAATATACAGACTACCATCCCGTTCATTTTATTTATGTTTCCTTTATTTTATAGTTAGCTCAAGCTGAGTCGAGTCTTGGCTTAGCAACGCCAAATTTTACATGTAATTGACCAAGATGATTGACCTGCCACAAGTTAAATATCCTTTATCAAACAAACTGTGTTTTCCATATCCCTACACCTAACATTATAACCCTTGAAAAGCCATCTTTGATAGTTTTCCTAGGTGCTTACGCCAAGTGGTGGAGGTTTTTGATCCTTTCCCAAGCCTCTGGTAATCTATGTGCTATGACAGGTAGTGAGTGATATTTTCCAGTTTCCATTTGTGATATATACATTTATAACACCTGAGAGATGAGAGTATCCAAACACTATTTGTGAGGTGCTAGTGTATAATTTCCATGCATATTTTGATTAGAGTAGAACGATCACTTGTTGTAATTGCTTTTATATTAATGTTAAATGACCCCTAACTTGTATTTTGATTGGTATAAAAGCTCATTTGCTTGAGGACAAGCAAATCTCAAGTGTAAGAGTATTTGATAAGGAGAAATTTTTAAGGGGTCATTTAAGCTCTAAATCGTTATTTTATGATCAAATATTACCTCAAATCGTTCCTTTTGTCATTTTAGGTACTTTGGACAAGAATTCTGGAAAATGGTGTATTTTGGACGTTTTTGGAGTTAACAGTGAAGAAAACGACAAAGTCAAGAAACCATGCTGAAAATTGTACCTGACGGCGTCAAGAGTCACAAGGTGACGCCGTCACTCAATGAATCAAGAGGTGGAAGATTATTTATAATTGACGCGCCAGAGTAGGATTTGAAGATTTCAACGTGCCGGATCACATTATAAATGGAGTAGGCCGTCACGTGTTAACTTAAAGCGTGACGGCCCCGAAGACATCAAAGGGGGACGGCTTCAAGTAGCTGGATTAGACGACAAGAAAACCTAAGGGCGGCGAGATGACGGCGTCAGCCTCCAAAAAGGGACGCTGTCACCTATGTAAATCTATATATAGTTTTGGACTTTTCATTCATTGTGTGGAACTTTTGGTGTGCAACTTTTATACCTAAAACCCTAGCCGAACTTTGCAGCTATTGTAAGGGTTTTATACCCTTCTTTCATCTATGTTTAAGTGAAGATAAGTTATCCTTTAATCATTCAATATGTCTATGTGTTGTTTGATTATATCGTATGCTTTTCTTTCTTTTAACATGCTAGCTTAGGTTTATTTTTGTTTTCTTAGATCTAATGAAACAAAGTTATTGATTATCTATTGTTGATTTGTTATTGATTGCTGTGGGTGATTGATTTTAGCGTTAGGATTAAGAAAACTGGCTAACTTCCTATACGGTAACTTGCTTGAACGTCTTAAGAAACATAATTGTGACACAGCCCCAAGAATGGTATTAAGGAATGGAACCCTTCATCCACGCAATTGTGACAAATCAATTAATCAATAAAAGATAACTATAGAGTAGTGAAATCTAAGTAAACACGATTTTCTCACTATAAGAAGTTCACCACATTTTATTTTCTTGTTATTTATTTTAATTGTTTAAGTAGCTATTTGGGTTAGTTCACTAGCAACTAATTCCGCCCACTATTCCAATACCCGAGATTTTTACTTGCTTTCTATAAAATATAAAAATACAAAAAGAATCATCCCACTTTTAGACCTAGTTAGATTAGCTTCAATCCTAACGAACACTATTCCCCGAGAGAACGATCAATCCCCCGGTACTTGCTACTCACTATACTACATCGGTCAGGTAAACTGTCTGCTGGGGATTGCAAGGTTCTCAAGATCCCTTGAGAAGTAAAACCTTTTGCAAGGTTGCAAAACCACGCATCAACAACCTTTTGAATACACTAGCAAATGTCATACTGACGCTGAAAATGTAAATGTTGAACCAAAGAATGATATAACCCCCATTCATAGATCCGCAAGGATACCTCAAGCACCTGAGTGATATGTTTAATATCAATGCTAAGGAATATGAGTTAGGGGATCATTGTGAACCTGTTGACTACATAGATGCATTGTTGAATCTTGAATTCGATGAATGACTAAAAAATATGAATGATAAGATGTAGTCCTTAAAAAATAATTATTTTTTGGAACTTCATTGATCTTTCACAATCAATTAGATTGTGAGGTTAAAGTGATTTTCTTAAAAAGAAGACTTAAAAGGACAAAATTGTACAAACATTTAATGCACGTCTTGTGACAAGAGCTTTTTCTCATACTCAAGCTATTGACTATGATTAAATTTTCCTTTATACAAGCATTAAATAAATAAAGATGATAATTTTCATACTAGTTTTCATGTATATGAAATATGGCAGTAGGATATCAAAACTTTTTCTTGAATGATTACCTTTGCGAGAATAATGAGTAGCCAAAAGGGTTTATGAATCCAAATAATCTTTATAACGTGTACAAGATACAAGAATCCCAAATATGGATCAGATCATGCATCTAGGAGCTGAAATCTTAAGTTTAGTTGTGAAACCGATAATTTGATTTTGATTTAAATAAGATAATCTCTGAGTACAACTAAGAGCTAGTGGGAGCACTATGTTGGTTTTTCTTAAATCATATAGGTTGTATAACTTATTAGAAATAACATTCTATCTAATATGGATATCATCCCTTAGCTTGGATAAAGTTTCACTTGAGAGATTTAGAAAACTAAACATAAAACCATTTAATAAATGTTTATCATGATAAACGTGTGCGGTAATTAAGTCTAACACAACATGACATATCATTGAGCAAGTCTTAAAGGATATATCTCACTTGATGTGATTGAAAACATGAATGGAAACCCTAAATCTAACTAAATGATTCATCATGTACATTATATTATGCATAGGGCTAGTTGTAATACTTGCATGAATGCAAGATGAGCCGACAACAACAATATCTAGTAATAAACCCATGGATATTTATTGCAACATAATTGGACAATTATTGTAGCCAACAAACCTGGAGTTCAAAAGGGCACCAAACATTACCAAAGAGATGTTCATTGTTTACAAGTTTTAGATAAAAATCATAGTATTGTCTGTGTACATTGATGCTAGTTTGATTGATAGGACACTCAATCCTAGTCATGATAGGATCTCATCATGAATGATGACACTGTTGTCACACCCCCAAAGTGTTGCAGCAGAAAGGTAATTGTGGCATGATGTTCATAGCACAAATACAATAATATAAAGAACAACCTCTAAATGAGTCGTTTTGAAAAAGTTTATCGTTTGATTTATTAAAAATAAGCAATGTTTTTGACAAGGAAAGATCACATAATCTATAGAAAATGAAATATAGTTTTTAAAATACAACAAAACGATATAAAGTCCATGAGGTAAACCTTCAATGAAATGCGCTCGCCTACGGGGGACTCTAATTTGGACTCCATGTTGCTAACCAAGCAAAGCAAGTTATGAATTTCAGAAGTATACGCTAAAGTGTCAACATAAAGTTGGTGAGTTCATAGGTTTAAGTAAGATGTAAGTGTTAAGTGCGGACTACAAGATTTCCATGTGTGTATGACCATTATAATAAATACAATGTCATAGAAAAGTAATATTATTGCCTTAAGCTCATGGCCCAGAAGCTTAATATGTCTAGTAAGTATAAATGCAAATATATTTAAATGTCCTTGTATGTATCTAGCCAAGCACCCAAATGTTCCCAAATGATATGTGTTTGTTTACCCAGTTGGAGCTACCACCCCGGACGGGGGTGTCAACCCAATAGATATATTAACAAAATTTGCGTTTACAAACATTAACAGTTCATGATAAATGGGGACGTAATGGATAATGTTGTAACTTATGCAATCAGTAAATGTTTTATATACTTGTGTTCGTATGTAAGAGAAAGCAATGTATTCTCACCTCGGGTATTTTAAAATAAGTATAAATATGTAATTACGGGGCTATGAAATTCAAGTTGAGTAAGTATAATACGGGAAATGATAAGTATCTTCAACAAATAAGTGATCTTAACCGCGACCTAAGTAAATAAGTTGTTTTAGGGAAAATGCAATATGTACTAAATGCTTATGAGTTTTACAAAGTTTTATCACCCTTATACATTTTTAGTGAGATTTTAATAAGTTACGTAAGTTAAAAGCTTAATAAAAATAGTCAAAACATGTTTTTAATAACAAAAACTTTAAATACTCTATATAATGTTGTTGATTGAAATAAATTCCGTCTTTGAATGGGTGTATCCTACTTTGTTTCTAGCTTGTTTTTATCCGTTAAACTCTCTATACGTAAATAAACATGTCTAATTTCAATAAATCAAAGTCCCGGTTTGTGAAAAATATGTTTTAGTTATAGATTCATACACAAACATATTATGCCTTTCCAACATGCTCATACATCTTTTGACTTTGAGTTATATACATTTGTGGTTCCCATTCTCTCACTTTGATCATTGTGAAAACTTTCTTTGACTTCGTGAAGTATGTATGAGCATGTGAAAACTGGACTCATGATGGTGATTGGTAATCCGGTCTCCATTTGTACATGCATAAAACAGTTAGCAATAAAGCATCCGGTACTTACAGGTTCGAACTTCGAGATCGTTAACAGCATAGTGTGAAAACTTTCTCTAATCCTTACCAAGGCCGTTCCTGAACCGGATACTCCCGAGAGAGCTTACAAGATCTACCGAAGTACATCAACGTTTCAGGTAAGTCGCTGGAGCTCACCCCACGACTGTAAACCATTTGGAGCCACCGCGAACACTAAGCGTAACCCACAAGAAGTTACCGAAGTGACTTGCTGTCAGGGCTGTTTGATGTTGACCCTGGCAGGAGTTTTCATTCAATCACTAAGAATCACAATTGTGAATCCTCTTATAAATGTTCTGGCAGATTGCTAAGATCTGCGTAGGACTCTTAAGTTTACATCTGGCGTCCTTAATATTGGATCACCAGTGTAAAAGTATCACGTGTTCCTATGAGATCTTTTGATGTGTCTCGTGGCTCTAGACTCGATAAGTGACTCCAAACTTATATAAAACAGCAAATATAAGTAGACCACAATCCCTTGAAAAAATCCTCATCTTCAATGAGACACTGAGCAATACAATGTAACTCCTTTAAGTGATAGTTAACTAGGTCTTCGTCCATCCACTCCTTGACCTATGAAAACTAGATTTGACAAGTCTTCGTCACCACCGTATAAAACAAACAAGTTATCGTCAAAGTGTAACACCCACTTTGACATATGATAAGCACACAAACCTGTGAAACTCAACTACAAAAACAAATAAATGATAATTAATCTTCTTCGTAATCAATTAATCCAATAAGAACAAGCCTTTAATCTTTTAAGAACATAAACCAAAATCGATAACCTCAGTCAAATATGCATTCTTGTACCAGGAACTTTAAAAAGAATAGCACAAGTAGACTTTTACATTCTGTCCTTGGTCACCACGTGAAGGACTTCATCCAATATCCAAATAGCATCCAGTATCAAGAACAGCTGCAACATACTCCCAACATATGCACATGCATGAGACCTTGCTAATAATATTATATTACCAACCCTACTACAAGGTAATATTATATGATCAACCAATACAAGGGAAGAATGAAATAGCAACAGACGACAACAACCTTGATTAAAATAATACCTCCATGAGCAAATCTTCTTAGTTATTCAAAACACTTTTCTGTCACTCACTCTCATGTAACTCTGATCGACCATTTATCAAATCTTCTTGTTTCTGTCTATAAACAATTAGGAACTACACCCTTTGATCTTTTTGGAACCCTCGTACAATAGAAACACAATGAGCGGTTCAAAAATAAACATAGCAGTGGAAAAATCAAGCGTAGCAGTGGAAACCTACATAACTGGCAGTGGAAATAAAGAGCGAGCAGTGGTAACTGAAACATATCTGTATAAATGAGACATTGATAGTACTAATGAAGATCATATCAGTACAAACATAAACCCTCGTGTGCACTATCAAAGCTGTACATCATCAGTAACATGTAAACGAATACAGAAACCATATTCGACACAACATGAGAAGTAGAGTTACCAGTAACCTTAGTCCGATTCTCTTGCATTGTACCAGTAGCCTTACTCCCTTACCATCAGTTCTCGTAATTGTCATTAACACTAGTAACCACAGTCACCATAAAACTTTACAAGTCGACTCCATGATTAACAATTACAACGAGCAGCTTCAATGACCAACATTTTAAGGATGCGTGTATTCCTGAAGCTACTAAAAATTGTGGCAGTAAGGTTCGTTCATCCTAGCAGTAACATATAGAATAGGCGTACTCCTCCAAATCCAAACGACCAAAAACCAATATCCAGGCAACAGCGGATACGCAAAACCCTTAAACCCATTAATACTTGTAGTACGAAGTTAATAATCCAACACTTGCAAAAGACGACAATCGACTTGATCAGTAGCAATAATAATATCACCGTCCCACTATAAAACCTTTAGTGAATTAACACATTAAAGCACCAACCAATTGATTTATGATGATGCCACGATCACAATAAAACAGTACTAGGTAATTTATGAATCAATCTTCCACATGCACAAATCGACAATTTTTAATCAATGACCGACCAAGATAGATCATTGAGAATTATTTAATTGATACGAGGCAGGAATGTGAATACCTCACTGACCCTAAATAATAAAAACACTTCGACACCAAAGATAAAAGTACGAGGTAAATAAATTAGCTTAAATACAGCCAATCAGTAGGAATGTGCAAGAAAACAACCCTTCAAATCGATTAAAAAATAACCCTTAAAAATAATTCGTACCTTTCTTCAAATCTGATCTTTTCGACAACAAAAACACCTTGTTAATCCCAGATCTAGAGCCCTGGCTGTGATACCAATTGAGGAGTTTTAATTAACTCCTTAGATCGTTAACTCTAGGTTGTTTAGACCTTTATCTAGGATAATATCAATGTTCACAAGTTATAAAACAAAGCGGAATAAGAACAAAGATATTTAACAAAGTGTTCTTCATTATCTTTCACTTACACGCCTCAATTCTAGATGATCAATTCTAGAACGGTTACAATCTAACAGGGATCAAGATAAACCTTGATTACCTTGGGGCTACAAACACTAGACGTCTACATTGTGAAAGCGTGTGCTACTCACGTTTTCCTTTTTCTGTGCACTCATAACCTAATGACCCATGTCCTCTTTATATACTAGAGAATTAGGGTTTACAAGGGAATAAAGATAAATACAAACTAAATCTTTTATCTTTTAAACATATCTTCTAAATCTTTCATCTTTTTGCAGCTTTCCATGATGTCAGATTTAGTCCCTTTGTTTCATTCTTATATTCACTTTATCTCATCAAATCAAGAATCCATGGGTCATTAGGTTATGAGTGCACAGAAAAAGGAAAACGTGAGTAGCACACGTTTTCACAATGTAGACGTCTAGTGTTTGTAGCCCCAAGGTAATCANTAACCTAATGACCCATGTCCTCTTTATATACTAGAGAATTAGGGTTTGCAAGGGAATAAAGATAAATACAAACTAAATCTTTTATCTTTTAAACATATCTTCTAAATCTTTCATCTTTTTGCAGCTTTCCATGATGTCAGATTTAGTCCCTTTGTTTCATTCTTATATTCACTTTGTCTCATCAAATCAAGAATCCATGGGTCATTAGGTTATGAGTGCACAGAAAAAGGAAAACGTGAGTAGCACACGTTTTCACAATGTAGACGTCTAGTGTTTGTAGCCCCAAGGTAATCAAGGTTTATCTTGATCCCTGTTAGATTGTAACCGTTCTAGAATTGATCATCTAGAATTGGGGCGTGTAAGTGAAAGTTAATGAAGAACACTTTGTTAAATATCTTTGCTCTTATTCCGCTTTGTTTTATAACTTGTGAACATTGATATTATCCTAGATAAAGGTCTAAACAACCTAGAGTTAAACGATCTAAGGAGTTAATTAAAACTCCTCAAACCCTAAATCGAACAAAAACCCCATAATTGATCAAGCAAATTTTTTGGGCTTTTTATATATTTTATTCTAGTACTTTATAAATCATATAACATCAGAAAAATAGTCCTTATATTATTCAAAGCCTAGAACATCGTTTTGGATTTTATTTGCGGCGTACGAAAGTAAAAATAAAAAAAAATAATAATAAAAGGGTGCGTGTGAATTAGGGTTAGGGTTTGTGGGTTTGGATTGTGGTAATTAATGCTATTACTGATGAAGTAATAATGGTATGATGATGGGAAAAATTAGGGTTTGTGTTTTGGAGATTGTTTGGATCGAATGGAAATATTAAAACTATGAGGGTTCGTTTTGTAATTTTATAAACTTAAGGGTTGCTTTAGAAACCATAATAAAACAAGGTCTAATCGTATAAAATTAGTACAAGGGTGGAAAGTGTGAGTTTTGTAATTAAAAGGTTAATTTGTGAGTTATAATATATAAAGGGTACGAATTGTATTTTTATTAAATTAAGGGGTTTAATTTGTAAATTTTGGAAGTTAAGGGTTAAATTTGGATAAAGGTGAAATTTGTGTCAATTATATTTAAAACCTTGTAATTTACTATAATTACACTTTGAACCATAAAACATTAACAAGTGTAAGAATTAAACCCTAGAAATTCTATTAATAATCTATTTAATAATTAAGTTAATAAATCTTACTAGGTATGTAAAGTTACCATTTAAGGAAAGTTAATAAATAGGGAAAGCCGACTAAGATAAATAATCTGATTTAAGATAAAGTCATCAACAAATTAAATGATTCCTAAATCAGGTGGATACATTAAAAAAGAAGTGAACTCTTCCCTTCGTGAATCCTTCTTTTGAATTCATTGCTTTGCTAAGGTACGAATATTCTTAGTAATAACTTTTACGTATTATTGATGGATATTTTATATGTTTACTTTTTGTATTTAGTGGGGCCTCTGTATAGTCATGGCTGTAACATATCACATAACATCAAACTCGTATGGTGTACATGGTTGGAACGTTTCAAGATGGAAGAAAAGAAAGAAGAAATCTAGAGAGAGAAAGTAGAGAGAGAAAGGAGATGGCACCAAGAGAGAAAACCAAAAAAAGAAAATAGATTATGAGAGGTTCACCCTCTCCAAGGATGGAGAGGGTATATATGTACATGAGTTTTGCCACTTGGGCTGCGGATCAGGTATACAGTGGGTAAAGACCCGTCCTTCTTCCGCGAACTAACTACTTCTAAACTACGTTTTACTAATTAACATAACTACTACGAGCTAAATAATGCTTAATCATATCTGGGGTGACCGAATCTTTCTCATACAAAAATCGTATTCCTAACAATCTCCCCCTAAGGGAGGTCACCCCTGAAAATCATTCTTGAATTCTTGCATTTAGATCTTTGTAGATGCTTTTGTAGCTCGTAGTTGTTGATTCTTCATTGATGTTCGACTCAAGATGACTTCTTTGATGTATTGGATGATCTTTGACTTTGTTCTTCGTTCTTTATCCAAATAATTAGCTTCAAGTCATCTTTGAGTGGATGTGTCTCTTTGTGATGTTGTGATTGTCTTAGTGTTGTCATGCTTACACTCTTTTGAATCATGATCTTCTGTATCAGAGTTGTGGAAGAATAGTTGAAGCCCATTACTTGATCATGATATCTTTATATTTGATGTTGAAGTGTAAGCATGAAATGATGAATCGGCATCTTTTCTGCAATCGACATCAATCGTCAGCATCTTTGTCTCCGGTGCGAATACGCCTTTCCAACATGCTCATACTTCTTTGCTGGGTAGATCTCCATGGTTGACAAGTTCTGACATCTCCTTTTAGATCCTGGTATGAGCATGTGGAACTAGAGTGATGATGGTGATCATGGTAAGTATGGTATGTTGTGCTGCATAAAACTTTGTTAGTAATAAACATACCGGCACTTACAAGTTCGGACTTTGAGATCGTCAACATCATAGTGTGAAGACTTTCTCTAATCCTTACCAAGGCCGTTCCTAATCGGATGCCCCCGAAAGGGCTTTCACTGACATAACGAAGTACACCAACGATTAGGTGAATCGCTGGAGATCACCCCACGATTGTAGACCTTTTGGAACACCACCTTACACACTAAGCGTAATCACAAGAGATTACCGAAGTGACCTGCTGTCAGGGCTGTTTGATGTTGACCCTGGCAGGAGTTTCCACTCAATCACTGGGAAATACTTATGTATATTCCCTCATAAGTGTTCTTGGCAGATTGCTAAGATCTGCGTAGGACTCAAAATATTACAACTGGTGTTCTTAATGTTGAACCACCAGTGTTGAAGTATTAAGTGTTCCTATGAGATCTTTTTGATGCATCTCTTGGCTCTAGACTCGATAAGTGCAAAATGGTTATCCTATGCGGAGACTAGGGAGGGGTCTCCTGTTTCAATATCAACTAGCTCTAAGAGACAAGTCGATAGTTTACACCGGTTCCCCGTGAGAATGAAACAAGCTCTTTTAAGAGAACTTGAGTGGCTGGAAGGTTTAGTGCAGTGCGTCACTGGGTCCATGACGTCTTTTCTTCAATACCGATGTTACCTTAGTAACAATCAGTAGCATATGAATTGAACCCGGTTTCTGCCCTAAGGTTGAATAATTGGAGGGCTGTTTCTTTTCACCCTTTCTCATTTCATTTCTTTTTAATTCTTCAATCCCTTCAGTGCTTACCGTGACTTCATTACTAGAACCTTGTTGGGTTTGTTCCAGTCCTAGCTCAATCTCAGTCGGCACTCTTCCCTTTCTCACTTTTCTCCCTTTTTTTCAATCGTTCCTAAGGACTTATAATCTATCTATTGGATTGTCCCTGGGAAGATCCCTTCGGTTCTGGTGGATCATGGGAACATATACCTAACCATACCATCCTTATAACTCTGTGCTTTTAAAGTAAATTGGTCAGTCTTTTGGTATCTTTCCACAATCGTCACATGTCGGGGTGAGTTGCACTTATTTGAATTGATAGGTTAAGAAAGAAATTTGCACATGTCGGGGTGAGTTGCACTTATTTGAATTGATCTGCTCTAAATAGACATATACCATAGGGACACGTTTACGTTGCTTAGTTAAAGGGATCCATTATCAGCTTTTAGGTGATAACTCGCCCTAATAACTAACTTGAAGTTGTTAACATTCCTTAAAAAGGAAGTTAGACCCATCAAAGTATATATCTAAGAAGAGTTTCACGAAAACGGTACTTTCTACTTTGACCAGTCCTCTTCGAGACACGTTTACATCACTGGTAAACCAGCTTGAAATAATTACCCGGCCAGGACTAGTCTTTTCGATTCACGACTTTTCATGTTTCGTCAATTCATGAGTCAAATTCTGAGTCATAATCAATTCACGGTTTTTGCTTATTATTGTAAAAACACGCGAAAGACTCTTAGCCACTTGCTCCCCCTCAATATGTGCACATTTATTGAATCAATCTTGAAAGTTTTTTAAAACTTCGGCACATACGGGTGAGCTTTCATTCGAGATCATTTATTCTTCATTTTTAATCACTTGCTCCCCCTCAATATGTGCTTTGTTTATAATCCAANCCGGCCAGGACTAGTCTTTTCGATTCACGACTTTTCATGTTTCGTCAATTCATGAGTCAAATTCTGAGTCATAATCAATTCACGGTTTTTGCTTATTATTGTAAAAACACGCGAAAGACTCTTAGCCACTTGCTCCCCCTCAATATGTGCACATTTATTGAATCAATCTTGAAAGTTTTTTAAAACTTCGGCACATACGGGTGAGCTTTCATTCGAGATCATTTATTCTTCATTTTTAATCACTTGCTCCCCCTCAATATGTGCTTTGTTTATAATCCAAAATCTTTAAAATTTTAGCACATATGGGAGTGTTCTTTTGAGTCCAAAAACATCTTTTTAAGTCCAAAAACATGACTTTTAAATCAGTTTTCATATTTAAATCACAGTCTCTCCCCCGACGATAAAATTTCAAATCATTTGAGATTTTGTGATCCCAATTGATTTAAATGATTTTCGAAGAAACTTTGTAGAGACATGTGATACGTTTTAAACGTTTACTGATTTTGAGACACTTTTCGGTTTTTCACTGTTGCTGGTGCACAAAGTTTTTAAAGGTACAGAAATTTTGAGCAAATACGCTCCCCCTCAATTAATGACCCGTTTTCAATTTTAACGTTTAATATCCATTAATGTGAGCGGTAACGTATTCGAGAAAATTTAAGACCGATGGCCACCTTGTACACCACAAAATCTCTTTTGAAGAATTTTAGAAGAAAGAGATTTTGGGAAAAGAAAACTTTTCTTCTTTTACTAGAAAGGTTGCACTGAAGCGTACAACTTTTCGGATTTGTACGGATGTAAAGTAATCCATGCCCGGAAGAAATTCATCCGTTGTTAGGAACAATCGTCTTAATGGTGTCAAATTGGTGATGCGTTTTCCTTAATTTTGAAAACCGGGTTGCTATCTGAAGTAATATCAAACCATCATTTAGGCAAACATATTTTTGGTATTTTCAATTTTTTTTTCAGATTTTTATGGTTTTTATAGATTTTATATTTTTGTATTTTTCTTTTCTGGGTTTTTAAAAATATATTTATATANGAAAGCTGTGGAAAGGTAGATGTCCCCCAAGGTGTGTATGTGTGGTATTTATAATACCATTTGGAATAATCTGGTAATCCCCACCGACTTAATTCCACCGCCATATGATTCTTCCATCATTGCCCAGAATGTTCTCAATCATTAGCCAATTATTGGACACGTGTCACCTTCCTATTGGCTGTGGACTGCTCTGGATCATTTTTGTACTGACATGTCTGCACCTCGGACTGACGCACGCTTACCTCGTACTGACACACGCTTGCCTTGTCGTTATGTACACGTGTCATCATCTGATTGGTCCGCCGCTCTGCCACGTCAGACTGAAACCTCCTACTAACATGTCAGCGCCGCCACCTGTACCTGCGAAGACAACCTCGTACCAATGATTAGCCGCCGCCATGTGGCGGCTTCTTATTCGTCCATGTCACCGACACGTCAGCGGGTGGGACCTACTTATGTGTGATAGCTCAGGTGGGGCCCACTGCCACGTGGCAGAGCCCTATTCGTGCACGTGGTGACACGTGGCATGCCACGTGTCAGGTCAACGGTCTGGTCTGGACCGGGTCTGGTCTAGTTCGGGTCTGGACCGGGTCTGGTCTGGTTCGGGTCTGGACCGGGTCTGCCACGTGGACCAATGAGGTGGTGCCACGTGTCATGAGGATTAAATACCCCATTTTGCGTCTGGTGGGATTCGAACGGCTGACCTCCCGTGTGGGAGTGAGGGGTGTTACCAACTCTGCCAAGCAGAGTTTCATTTATATTATACAAAATTAAATATAAAACCCTTATTAAGCCTAGTCCAGTTCATTTAATAAAAAGGGTCAAATAGGTGTTTGACCTGTCATTTTAAAGAGTTGTGGACCGGTTCAAAAACATATAAAAGTACCTCCGGACTCGTTTTTTCGTGCTCTTTCCAATGGTGTGCTCGGAAAATACTTTTGACTTCGTCTTGGCCTCGGTTTTTGATGATCTTTCCGTATCTCGTGCTCGTTTATGCCGGTTTTGGCTCGGTTTGTGTTCTTTTCTCACATATCCAAACCTGCACTATCAAAAACACAAAAACATATATTTTTGGCAATTATGGTCTGGTTTTTGGTCGTTTTGGTCTTAATTTGGTCAAGAAAAGGTATGTGTTTTCACACATACCAACGAGCACACATGCAAACAGCAAATAATAGATCTGGTCTGTAGCTGTGAGATACATCAATGAACCGATCATGCTTCGGTATTTGGTTTGGTCGACTAGTGCTCCTTCAACATCCTCATCCAGCTTTGTTCTCTCAACCATTGGAGTATCAACAGATTCACATGATTCAAATCCAATTTTAGTATTACACTGGCAT
This sequence comes from Artemisia annua, assembly GCA_014162995.1. NCBI lineage: Eukaryota > Viridiplantae > Streptophyta > Magnoliopsida > Asterales > Asteraceae > Artemisia > Artemisia annua. The sequence continues at coordinate 63,908 of LBNU01015908.1, forward strand.
ACTTGGATTGATTGATAAAGATACCCTGTGGATTTTGAGAAATCTGAAGACCCAAGAAGAAAGACATTTGCCCCATCATGGACATTTGGAATTCAGTAGCATCAGGACCTATGACTTGTTGTTCTGGTTCGACTCTCTGTTGAGGCTCAAAATACTCATCATACATTGGATCAAACAGCTTCTTTAAATCCTCACTAGTAGGTGGTAGAGAAGGAGCATCAGTGGTGGAGGAATGTACAAGTCCCGAACTAATTGGTCCAGGAGTCCAAAGATTAGATGCGGGTCCTGAACTGGGTATTCAGGAACCGTTTGCTCGGTCAGCTCATCAAACGTGACATGGATAGTTTCCATGATTTGTCGGGTTCTTTTGTTGTAGATACGGTACCCCTTCTTGTTTGGTGCATAGCCAACAAAAATTCCAATATAAGCTTTTGCCTTGAGCTTTCCCAAATCCTCACTATCATTGGTTGGGTAACATAATGCAACAAAAACTCAAAGGAATGAAAGATCGGGTTTTCTTTCATGTACCAGCTCATAAGGGGTTTTGAAGTGAAGAGGATGAATCAGTGATCGGTTCTGGGTGTAGCAAGCAGTGGCAATTGCTTCTCCCCAGAGGAACATAGGAGATTTGGAGAAGATTAACATAGTTCGCGCTGCCTCTACAAGTGTACGGTTTCGTGTTTCAACGACTCCATTCTGCTGAGGTGTTCGAGGTATACTCCTTTGATGACTAATTCCCAAATCTTCATAAAACTGAGTGAGTTGCTGATTGACAAACTCAGTTCCATTATCTGTGCGGATGAATCTGACAGTTTTATTGAGTCCAACTTGCAGCTGCTTGATTAGTTTGATGATGATTTTTGGAGTTTCGTCCTTGGATCTGAGGAACTTGACCCATGTGAAACGAGAGTAGTCATCAACGATCACTAACACATATCTCTTTCCAAATATGCTTTGCACTCTCATGGGACCACAAAGGTCCATGTGAAGGGTATGAAGAACTTCCATAGTGGTGTTGATGGTTTTGGGTTTGTGAGTATGCTTCTTGCTTTTACCAAGTTGACAAGCGGAGCACAGATGATCTTTTTCATACTTCAGCCTGGGCATGCCTCGAACAAGATCTTTACGAGTAAGTTCATTGATGGTACCGAAGTTCAAATGGTTCAAACGAAGATGCCACAACCATGATTTGTTCTTGGAAGCTTTTGATAGTAGACAGATTGGAGATGATTGCATCATATCTTTAATGGATATAGTGTAGAGGTTTGAGCCGCGTCTGCTTTTTAGGAGATCCACACCATCCAATCTTCTAACATAACAAGTGTGTTTTCTGAAGGCAACTTCAAGATCTGAATCACAAAATTGACCAACGGAGAACAAATTGTGCCCAAGCCCTTCTACATAATATACTCTTGAAATCACGCTGTTGCCAAAAACATAATCTCCATAACCCATGATAGCACCAAAATGATCATTCCCGAATCTAACAGTCCTGATAAACTTTTACACGAAATTTCTGAGCCATGAGCGATCTCCAGTCATATGTTTTGAGCAGCCTGAGTCCAAATACCACAGGGCGATTTGTACGACCTGCATTTGAAATTAGACAGATATGGATAACTAAAAGATGTGGATCCCCAACCATAAGTGGGATCCGATTTGTTAGCACAAACATTGTTTATCTTATCAGGAAAGGAAGTATCTCTAGCAACATTAGTCATCTTATGACACGCAGGGAAACTAGACTTATTGTTAACGCATTGGGTTCCTATAGGAAATGTCCTGCCAGTTATCTTCCAAATCCTAATGTTGTAGAACTTAGGATTAGGCTGCTTAGCAAAGGGGCATTGACTTCCTATAGATACTATTCTTCCAGTGGGTCTCCAATGATAGCCAACATTAGTAAACTTCCTTCTAGTTGCTTTCCAATATGTTTTATATGATTATAATACACAGCATGACAAACAAAGGGTACTTTAGAAGCATTCAAACAAGTCTTAACACACACATCATGATTACCATAAATTAAAGAGTTATAACAGATCTCACAAATGGTCTTAGAATTCGAATTAATTACAGTACGACTAGAGCTAATACTAGAATCAACACGATTCACAACTTTCAGATCAGTCTTATTGTTCCTAATGTGGTCTTCTACTTTCTTTCCTTGAGCACTTTTAGCTGGCGAAGTCCTATCATTCCTTGTTTTGCAACTAGGCTTTGACCTGCTAGCATTAGTGACAACTTTTACTCCTGTAGAATTAATGATGGGAACATTAGAACGAGANTTGACAAGTGGAGCACAGATGATTTTTTTCATACTTCAGCCTGGGCATGCCTCGAACAAGATCTTTACGAGTAAGTTCATTGATGGTACCGAAGTTCAAATGGTTCAAACGACGATGCCACAACCATGATTTGTTCTTGGAAGCTTTTGATAGTAGACAGATTGGAGATGATTGCATCATATCTTTAATGGATATAGTGTAGAGGTTTGAGCCGCGTCTGCTTTTCAGGAGATCCACACCATCCAATCTTCTAACATAACAAGTGTGTTTTCTGAAGGCAACTTCAAGATCTGAATCACAAAATTGACCAACGGAGAACAAATTGTGCCCATGCCCTTCTACATAATATACTCTTGAAATCACGCTGTTGCCAAAAACATAATCTCCATAACCCGTGATAGCACCAAAATGATCGTTCCTGAATCAAACAGTCCCGATAAACTTTTTCACGAAATTTCTGAGCCGTGAGCGATCTCCAGTCATATGTTTTGAGCAGCCTGAATCCAAATACCACAGGGCGATTTGTACGACCTGCATTTGAAATTAGACAGATATGGATAACTGAAAGATGTAGATCCCCAACCATAAGTGGGATCTGATTTGTTAGCACAAACATTGTTTATCTTATCAGGAAAGGAAGTATCTCTAGCAACATTAGTCATCTTATGACACGCAGGGAAACTAGACTTATTGTTAACGCATTGGGTTCCTATAGGAAATGTCCTGCCATTTGTCTTCCAAATCCTAATGTTGTAGAACTTAGGATTAGGCTGCTTAGCAAAGGGGCATTGACTTCCTATAGATACTATTCTTCCAGCGGGTCTCCAATGATAGCCAACATTAGTAAACTTCCTTCTAGTTGCTTTCCAATATGTTTTATATGATTATAATACACAGCGTGACAAACAAAGGGTAGTTTAGAAGCATTCAAACAAGTCTTAACACACACATCATGATTACCATAAATTAAAGAGTTATAACAGATCTCACAAATGGTCTTAGAATTCGAATTAATTACAGTACGACTAGAGCTAATACTAGAATCAACACGTTTCACAACTTTCAGATCAGTCTTATTGTTCCTAATGTGGTCTTCTACTTTCTTTCCTTGAGCACTTTTAGCTGGCAAAGTCCTATCATTCCTTGTTTTGCAACTAGGCTTTGACCCGCTAGCATTAGTGACAACTTTTACTCCTGTAGAATTAATGATGGGAACATTAGAACGAGATACTGCTGTTTGATTTCGGGTATAAGAAGTGTTATGTTCTGGTGGTGTTATGGGCACTTTAAAGGTAACATGCTTGTTCTTAACCTTAGAGGAAGATTCAACAACCTTATCACGCATGCAAACAGCTTTAGGACATGTACCAATGGCATAGTCTAATAGTTCATATGATCTGTTGGTGAGATAATATACATCACGGATGCCAATGTCCGCAGGTCTCACCATTCTAACTTCTTCAATGGTCTCGCAAAGGATATCTAGGCAATCCTTAAGATACCTAAGGTACTGACTATGGACAAACGCATTATTCCTAAGGGGAAGAGGAATATTAATGGCATCAACATCAGATTTGTTCGTATTCGCGATCTTGGTGGGACTGCACTCACATGCAGTGACAGGCATTTTCCCTTTCACCTGAGTCTTTAGATTCTCAATTTCATTTAACAAAGAAGTTATTTTCTCATTTGTTTTAACACGTGTGATCTTAATCGACTCATATAACTCTTTGTAATGTTGTTTGACTTTTGAGTTTTCAGCTTGAAAACAGTCATTTTCATATTTCAGGTTATTAATAACGTCTTGAAGTTGAAGTTTTTGAGAATCTAAACACGGAGGTTTCTGGGTATCAATCACATCACATTTGTTATCGATCACATCACATTTATTCATCTTTAATTGTGCCATTTGAAGCTTCAGTTTCCGAATTGTGTTAGTGTGAGCTTGAATTCTTTCATCCCATTTGGCTAATTCAAAATATGCATCAAATTCAGGAGCATGTGAAGATGTCTTGGCATTTGAGTTTCTAATTCTTTCTTCTAGATGTTGGTATCTTAATTGTAAGTTAAGATTATCAACCTCTAGTTTTGAAAAATGCTTGACCATGTTATCATGATCATCTTTTTGAATTTTTTTCTCGCAATTTTAAATTCTCCCCCTCAAGCTCAACAACAAGATTCTGGAAAACTTTTAACGTAACAGACATTTCATGAAATTAGGAAGCAGTTAAAGATGAATAAGTAGCAGTATAAAACACATCTTGAGCAATGCACATAGCAATTAAATTATCATTCATGATGAGAGCATTATTCCTCGCAATTTCACTATGTTGAAGATCTATTGCAGTTTGTTTTCCTTCAAGTTCCTGATTTTTAAACACCTCTTTCATTTCATTAATCTATTATTTAAGAGAAGTTTCCATGCATTCAAAATGTTCTTTGATTTGTTTAAAAAACGGAATGACTTCTGTGAGATAGCATTCTTTTGTAACTTCAAAACCCCTTTCCCCCACAGTAATTCCCGTTGGAGTAATTCTCCTTTTACATGTTTTGTCAAAATCCGCAAACATTTGATACAAAGCATACATGCTAATAAGAGTTTTACATTTAGTGGGCAGAGCTATCTAAACTAGGTTCATTGGTGTATTGGGAGGATACACTGTTGGGGTAGCAAACTTAAGGGGAGTGGCAGCTGAAAGTTGTTCAGCTTTCATTTTTTCAACGTCTAAAGTCCAAAAAATCTGTTCTGGGGTTAACCTAGTTTGGGGCACGAAAACGGTCAAACGGTTCTGTTCATAGTAGTTATGTGGCTTAACATTGACACGATTTTCTATGCTCTTAGGATCCTTCATTTTATCCTCAAGTCTTATCCTATTTTCAGTTTCAACAATATCAATCTCATCTGTATCACGCACATCAGGTGGGGCATGATTGGGCTTAAGCATCACATTAAAATCATATAAGGCAGGTTGAGAGGCACTAACGCTCCTAAGAAAATTAGTTTTAGGCACTCCTGTATCCTTATTACTATGTTTATCACGAAGCTTAATGTGCTT
>LBNU01015908.1:81208-91274 GCA_014162995.1 Artemisia annua
TTTCAAATGCAGGTCGTACAAATCGCCCTGTGGTATTTGGACTCAGGCTGCTCAAAACATATGACGGGAGATCGCTCGCGGCTCAGAAATTTCGTGAAAAAGTTTATCGGGACAGTTAGATTCGGGAACAATCATTTTGGTGCAATAATGGGTTATGGAGATTACGTGGTTGGCAACAGCGTGATTTCAAGATTATATTATGTAGAAGGGCTTGGACATAATTTGTTCTCCGTTGATCAATTTTGTGATTTAGATCTTGAAGTTGCCTTCAGAAAACACACTTTTTATGTTAGAAGATTGGATGGTGTGGATCTCCTGAAAGGCAGACGCGGCTCAAACCTCTACACTATATCCATTGAAGATATGATACAATCATCTCCAATCTGTCTACTATCAAAAGCTTCCAAGAACAAATCATGGTTGTGGCATCGTCGTTGAACCACTTGAACTTCGGTACCATCAATGAACTTACTCGTAAAGATCTTGTTCGAGGCATTGCTAGGCTGAAGTATGAAAAAGATCATCTGTGCTCCGCTTGTCAACTTGGTAAAAGCGAGAAGCATACTCACAAACCCAAAACGATCAACACCATTATGGAAGTTCTTCATACCCTTCACATGGACCTTTATGGTCCCATGAGAGTGCAAAACATATTTGGAAAGAGATATGTGTTAGTGATCGTTGATGACTACTCTCGTTTCACATGGGTCAAATTCCTCAGATCGAAGGACGAAACACCTGAAATCATCATCAAACTTATCAAGCAGCTGCAAGTTGAACTCAATAAAACTGTCGGATTCGTTCGCACATATAATGGAACGGAGTTTGTCAATCAGCAACTTACTCAGTTTTATGAAGATCTGGGAATTAGTCATCAAAGGAGTATACCTCGAACACCTCAGCAGAATGGAGTTGTTGAAAGACGTAACCGAACACTGGTATAGGCAACACGAACTATGCTGATCTTCTCCAAAGCACCTGTGTTTCTCTGGGGAGAGGCAATTGCAACTGCTTGTTACACTCAGAACATATCAGTAATACATCCTCTTCACTGCAAAACTCCTTATGAGCTGGTACATGAAAGAAAACCCGATCTCTCCTTCTTTCGAGTTTTTGGTGCATTATGTTACCCAACCAACGATAGCGAAGATTTAGGAAAGCTCAAGGCAAAAGCTGATATTGGAATTTTTGTTGGCTATGCACCAAACAAGAAGGGTTATCGAATCTACAACAAAAGAACCCGACAAATCATGGAAACTATCCATGTCACGTTTGATGAGCTGACCGAGCAAACGGTTCCTGAATACTCCAGTTCAGGACCCGCATCTAATCTTTGGACTCCTGGACCTATTAGTTCAGGACTTGTACAATCCTCAACCACTGATGTTCCTTCTGTACCACCTTCTAGTGAGGATTTAAAGAAGCTATTTTNCAAGCAGCTGCAAGTTGAACTCAATAAAACTGTCGGATTCGTTCGCACATATAATGGAACGGAGTTTGTCAATCAGCAACTTACTCAGTTTTATGAAGATCTGGGAATTAGTCATCAAAGGAGTATACCTCGAACACCTCAGCAGAATGGAGTTGTTGAAAGACGTAACCGAACACTGGTATAGGCAACACGAACTATGCTGATCTTCTCCAAAGCACCTGTGTTTCTCTGGGGAGAGGCTATTGCAACTGCTTGTTACACTCAGAACATATCAGTAATACATCCTCTTCACTGCAAAACTCCTTATGAGTTGGTACATGAAAGAAAACCCGATCTCTCCTTCCTTCGAGTTTTTGGTGCATTATGTTACCCAACCAACGATAGCGAAGATTTGGGAAAGCTCAAGGCAAAAGCTGATATTGGAATTTTTGTTGGCTATGCACCAAACAAGAAGGGTTATCGAATCTACAACAAAAGAACCTGACAAATCATGGAAACTATCCATGTCACGTTTGATGAGCTGACTGAGCAAACGGTTCCTGAATACTCCAGTTCAGGACCCGCATCTAATCTTTGGACTCCTGGACCTATTAGTTCAGGACTTGTACAATCCTCAACCACTGATGTTCCTTCTGTACCACCTTCTAGTGAGGATTTAAAGAAGCTGTTTTATCCAATGTATGATGAGTACTTTGAGCCCCAACAAAGAGTCGNTGTTGGCTATGCACCAAACAAGAAGGGTTATCGAATCTACAACAAAAGAACCCGACAAATCATGGAAACTATCCATGTCACGTTTGATGAGCTGACCGAGCAAACGGTTCCTGAATACTCCAGTTCAGGACCCGCATCTAATCTTTGGACTCCTGGACCTATTAGTTCAGGACTTGTACAATCCTCAACCACTGATGTTCCTTCTGTACCACCTTCTAGTGAGGATTTAAAGAAGCTGTTTTATCCAATGTATGATGAGTACTTTGAGCCCCAACAAAGAGTCGAACCAGAACAACAAGTCATAGGTCCCGATGCTGCTACTAATGATGAACCTCAACCTACAAACGGGCCTTCCATCTCCATCTCTCTTAGTCAGAATGCTCCATCATCCAGTCATGCCAATCACACTGATCAACATTCTTCAATTCCTCAAGAAGAAGCATCTAATAACACATTTTAAGTGAATCCTTTTACTCAACCACCTGATGAACCTTTTGTCAACATATTCGCTCCTGAACCATCTACTTTGGCGACCTCCTTAGAAGATTCCAACACAGCTACTTCAATTCCCAGTCATCAACTTCATGAGCATATCAGGAAATGGACAAACAATCGCCCGATTGACAACATCATTGGTAACCCATCAAGGCCGGTATCTACACGACGACAGCTTGCCATAGATGCTTTATGGTGTTTCATTAGCAATATATTGTCCAGAGTCGAACCAAAGGATTATAAAGATGCTTTGACTAAAATGTCCTGGTTCACTGTAATGCAAGATGAAATCCATGAATTTGATAGACTAGATGTGTGGGAATTAGTGCCCCCTCCCGACTGTGCAATGATTATCGCCCTCAAATGGATCTTCAAAGTGAAGCTTGATGAATATGGTGAAGTGTTAAAGAACAAAGCTCGACTTGTGGCCAAAGGGTACAGACAAGAAAAAGGCATCGATTTTGAGGAATCATTCGCACCAGTTGCCAGAATTGAAGCCATCAGAATCTTCCTTGCCAATGCAGCCAGTCAGAACATGGTTGTATACCAAATGGATGTGAATACTTCCTTTCTCAATGGACACTTAAAGGAAGTGGTTTATGTAAGACAACCAGAGGGTTTTGTTGATCCTGAACGCCCTAATCATGTCTATCGCTTGAAGAAGGCACTATATGGTCTTAAACAAGCCCCCAGAGCATGGTACGATACACTGTCCAAATTCCTTCTTGCCAACAAATTCACCAAGGGTGTTGTTGATCCTACCTTGTTCACTAGAAAGTTGGGAGAACATCGACTCCACGTTCAGATATAAGTGGATGCCATTATCTTCACATCTGCCGATCCATTGGAATGTGATAGGTTTGCACAAGAGATGAGTACTGAATTCCAAATGTCCATGATGGGGCAAATGTCTTTCTTCTTGGGGCTTCAGATCTCCCAAAATCCACACGGTATCTTCATCAATCAATCCAAGTATGCTAGTGAAATACTAAAGAAATTTGGATTTGAATCATGTGAATCTGTTGACACACCAATGGTTGAGAGAACAAAGCTGGATGAGGTTGTTGAAGGAGCACTAGTCGATCAAACCAAATACCGAAGCATGATCAGATCCTTGATGTACCTCACAGCTAGCAGACCAGATCTCTTATTTGCTATCTACATGTGTGCTCGCTATCAATCCAAACCGAAAAAGAAGCACTTAGAAGCAGTCAAACGAGTCTTCAGGTACCTTCAAGGAACAACTCAGATGGGCCTTTGGTATCCTAAAGACACTGCAATGGCTCTCACTGCTTATTCTGATGCTGATCATGCGGGTTGTCAAGATACTCGACGAAGTACTTCAGGAGGCGCTCATTTCTAGGAGATAAGCTGGTTAGCTGGTCATCAAAGAAGCAAATGAGTACATCGATCTCCTCTACAGAAGCTGAATACATTGCCATGTCATCCTGCTGTGCTCAAATCCTTTGGATGAAGCCTCAATTATCTGACTATGGTTTTGTATACAACAAAGTTCCGATGTACTGCGACAATAAAAGTGCCATCGCTCTCTGCTGCAACAACGTCCAGCACTCAAGATCTAAGCACACTGATATTCGTCATCATTTCATCAGAGAACAAGTGGAAAAGGGAATCGTGGAACTTTACTTTGTGAGGACGGAATTTCAGCTGGCAGATATCTTCACTAAGGCACACCCGAGAGAATGGTTTCAATATATATATATTATAAAACCCAGAAAAGAAAAATACAAAAATATAAAACCTATAAAAAAACCATAACAATCAGAAAAACTCAAAAATACCAAAAATAGTGTGTTTCTTAGGCATGTCTTCTAGCATCGTCAGAAGTTCAAAATGTTTTCAAAACATGCCTATATGGCTTGCAGTTATTTCAGACTGCAACCCGCGCTTAAATTATGGTTTGCTATTACTTCAGATAGCAACCCGGTTTTCAAAATCCATGAGAAAACACGTTACCATGTTTTCACTGTGTGCGGAGTATCCGAAAAGTTGTACGCTTCAGTGCAACCTTTCTAGTAAAAGAAGAGAAGTCTTCTTTTCCCAAAATCTCTTTCTTCTAAAAATTCTTCAAAAGAGATTTTGTGGTGTACAAGCACTACGCCAAAAATGACCTTTCGTCACACATGGTAGTTTTTGAACGGTCACACGGTGACATTTTTACGTGACTAAATGTACCAGCCTTAAAGCCACACTTGATCCGACTTGTGTGACCATTTCGTAAAATATTTGTCATGCATTTGTGTATATATGTGACTAGAGGGTAACTGGTAAATATTTTTCGACATTTTAGTCACTTTTAATTCGGGACGTGTGACCGATACAAATCAGCTCGAAACATTAGTCACACTATAGATATAAATATGTGACAAATATATGTAACACAATTGAGCAGTGTGACCAAAAAAGATATATGGTCACACGAAGTACTTTTGTATGTGACAAAATTATATAGTCAAGTTTGTCACACATTATATAAACGTGACTGCTATTCTTTGCTGACTAGTTAGCCACATATGAATTTGAAATGTGTGACAACTAAAAATTTAGTTTGAAGCGTTAGTCACGAAATGCATTTAAGAGTGACAAATGTATGTCACACACTTGAAGAGTGTGACTAAATGTCATATATGGTCACACAAAACCATACAAACATGATTAAGTGGAACGAAAATTTGACACATATGGTCACGTAAGTTAATATGTGTGTCTAAAGTTTAATGTGTATTTGCTTGCCAAATCCTAATGTGTATAGTCACATTTAGTAGAAGTAAGATCATGTGACTATAGACTTTACATATGGTCACATTATAAGGGTATTATATGTGACCAATACATATGGTCACACATTACTGATAACTTATCTAATTTTGAGGGGTTAGATGTTGTGATCATTGTTCATATGTTATGGCTTGTGTTTTCTTTGTTTCTAGACTAACATTTTGCAGGAAAGCTAAAGAAAAAGCTGTTTGGATTGGAATTTGGGTGAATACTAGTAACTCAGAAGTTAATGCTGCTGGGCATAACTTAATGCTGCTAGGCATAAATTAATGTGCATATCACTCTTCCTAATGATGCATTGGATGCGGTTTGCCTAGTGGAAACTGAGTATTGCAAAAACATATAAAATACATTGAGATAAAAATAAAATGCCACAAAAATATATAAAACGATTCATATTCAGTTCATTTTCATTAAATAAAAAAAAAGATAAACATAACAAATGAAATAACAAAACAATATAATCTAAAAGCTAAACTTATGATCCTTCTCTTGATCATAAGCAAGATGAAGATTGTCATAGTCAATGTTATCCAAAGGATCATCATCGCTGATGACAGTTTCATCTCTTCAAGTTTAGCTTTCTTCCTTCTTGAATTTAGCCTGATGTAAGATGATATGAATCATTGTTAATGCTGCTACTTTAATTGTATTTACAAACGAAATAAAGTTAAGACATCAAGTTAAACGAAATGAAGTTGTTGTAATCTACTTTATTTATGTTAATGCTGCTTCGCATAACTTAATGCTGCTAGTAATAAATTAATGTTGCTAGGAAATTTTGGGATGTGTATGTTGGTAACCCAAACGTTTATCATTTATTACCCAAAACACGCCTAAAACACATTTTCACATGTACTTACCACACCTGTTTATAGCCTATACCCCAAGTAACTTCCTCATTCATCCAGTAAACAAACACTGTAAAACTTTTTTGAATCAAATTTGCAAAAGAATGTCTCAATTTGTCCTTTTGAGGAACTTGCTGCTGCTGCTAACTCAACCGAGTTACCATACCAGATGACGGTGTTCTTTGCTAGGGAGACGGAGCGTGATGTCAAGTATGCCAAAGATCTGTTTGTGGCATATCAAGAGTTGCTTGAAGTTCAAATGCTTGGAGTTCTTGAAGAAGCTTCAAAAGTCTGATGTTATCGAGCTTTTGGAATTGAAGAAGAAGATGGCAGAAGCGAAGCTCAAACTCTTCAACAAGCACGCATTTGTCAAGGGACTTTAGGGATGAGCATATCGAACCGATTCCCGTAACCGAACCGAAACCATACCGGTACCGTACCGAAACCATAACGGTACCGTACCGAAACCGTACCGAGTCCCGATATACGGTACGGTACCGGGACTACTAAATATGGCCCAAAAAAATTCGGGACCTTTCGGATTCGGGACGGGACTTATTCGGGAAATCCCGATTGGGTACCGGAATTAGAATAGTCCATGTTTTTTTAGGGAATTGTATCCAAAAACCCATCTGCTCTATTTTTTTGTACTTATATTATGCTTTTGAGGTACTAAAGTATGTGTTTTGAACTTGAGATTACAATTGGTTTTTAAAGTAAAGGATCCTATCCTATTCAACAGTTGATGTCTTAGTAGTAATTTATGCATAACCGCTGGGTTGGTGCTCATTTATGTGCCAATTTGAAGTCCATACAGTATACGTTTGGTATTACACACTGCAATGTGTCATCTTATATTTTCATTTGTTTTTTGGATATAGTTTCTTGAAACAAGCAGGCACATATATATATATGGAAATGGATCGTATAGTACATTCTTTGTACAATACAAGTTTTAAATATCATTCAAGTTTAAAAAAAAACGGGAATAACCCGATACGTACCGATTTCCCGGTACCGTGTCCCGAAACCGGTACCGGTACCGGAATCCCGTTCGGTACAAGATCGGTACACACCTTTCAGGCCCGGGAAAAAAACGGGAGCATCAATTCGGGACGGGTTCGGGACGAGCTCATCCCTACTTTAGAGTTTCTTTCAATTCATTGTACATCATCTATGTTTTGAACGTTCCTTTAATGTTTCCCTCCGTTTTATCAATGTTATCTGTTTTTTGATTTATCAATTTTAATGTTATTTTATCAATTATGTTATCTGTTTGTTGATTTATTATGTTATTTTGCTTTGTTGACTATGGTATGATGCTTTGTTAAAAGTCAAAACAAAGATCTCAAACAAATGCATCTTGTACCAATCACATTCCTCCTCTGGATCATACCAAAAGTCAAACAAAGATCTCAAACATGATAGTCAATTTGTGCCATTTTGGTTAATTACTGCCATAAGATATAGAGTAGCCAAAAGATCAAGATCAGTTAAATTTACAAGCAAACACTTAACCATTCACCAATCTAGCCATAAACACTATACTACTTCAGTGCAAGTACCAAAGAAACCACAACTGCAAAAACACAAAGTGTTGACTTCCAAAAACTGACTTTCTTTAAGGCATTTTTCAACGCTGCCTCCAATTCTTCAATACTTCTTTGACGATTAGCTTCAATTAGAACCTCACACCTTTGGTTGGGTTTCAGAGTTTTATACATCTCAAACAAATGCATCTTGTTCCACTCACATTCTTCCTCTGGATCATACCAATCTCATTTATCACATTTCCTCAAACCTGATTTCTAAAATAAAAAAAATGTAGTATATTAAACATTTAAACTTAATAATCTTTAAACAAAACGTATCTGATAATTTACCCATCGATTTTGGCAGCAAATGAAACGTCGAGCAGCGTTGGTTGGTGTCCAAGAAGTTACCACCATTGCTTGCCTGTCACATTTGCAGTAGTCATCACAAAGATAAGCCGACATGAGTTAATTTGATTTTGACTTGGGATTTGTTATGATTTTTTAGATTGTGTTAAATTAGGGTTTACGTAATGGGGACACTTTCCCTTTATAAATGAGGATTGATTTGCACACCAAACTTTTTAATAAAAACACCATATTGTACAAGCAGTATAGCACAGTGTACAACACTTTAAAGCACAGGGTGTGGTGTAAGTATAAAGAAATGTGGTGTGGAAATCAACCCCCTTTATAAATTGATTGGGACACTCCATCTGTGCATTAAATACTTGTACAATATAAAACACTCTGCTTCAACCGCTTGTACCTTGAGTGTGCAAATAACTTTTTTGAGTGTGCAAAATTTCAAATCATATTTATTATTATTATTATTATTATTATTATTATTATTATTATTATTATTATTATTATTATTATTATTATTATTATTATTATTATTATTATTATTATTATTATTATTATTATTATTATTATTATTATTATTTTATAATTATAATTTTATTAAAAACTCATAGGATTTACAGAATATTAGTGGGGAGCTGAGAAATAATCTGGGCCCCCACTCCTCTAGCTACAGCGAATCCAATCCTACTAAAAATATGAGCAGCCGCACGTGCTCCAATGTCTTGAGTCAACGAGAATCTTCGGATACGCTTTAGTAAGGTCACCGCATCCTTCTCAAGTTCTTCAAAGGAAGAGAATGAATTACAATTCCAACAGATTACAATTACAACACGTACATTCTAATACAGAGGAAAACGTTCAGAATAGCTTAGAACATATGAAAACGAGCGAAAATTGCCGAAAACGTTCAAAATGGATGAAATCGGTCGAACACGTACGGTCGCAATCGGTCGAACACCGGCTTGGTAGGTGTATGGTGTTATAGTGTGAATGTTATAGTATATGAATTGTATTTGAAGTTAAGCCTTTTATTCAATTTCAAAGTTAAAGCAACATTACACCAAGTTACAAACGATACAGAAAACAAATAAACACGATATGGAAAACAGAAAGACAAGAAACGAAAATACTTTACATAAAACACCATTATATTACTCATCGTATCTGTCCCATGCATGTTGCTCAGAATGAACCACACATGTTGATATTTTAACCCTCTCTCACCATGGCCGCCAGCGTTCGATCATGATAAATTCGGTTTGCATTGCTGAGACGACAAGGGTCTTGACTTGTACGCTGCAACTCTTTGTAAATAGCATTAATTAATTATATCTACGACATTCAATATTGATTCTATTCCAATGAGTCGTAATACTATTTTTATTACGGTACTCACCATCAGTCTGATCGTTGAACCTGTGCGGGATTTTTTTCAAAATTCAAATTTGATCAAAACTGAGCGGGATCTTTTAAACTTTTAAAATTCAAATTAAAAAACACGTGTAGATAAACGTTAAGTTTTATATTTAAAATAAAAAGGTGTGGATAATATAAGTTGAAATTCAAATTCAATCTAAGAAGCGGGATTTTTTAAACTTTTCATGCATATTCAAATTCAAATTAAGAAGCGGGAAATTTTTAAAACTTTTCAAATGAAAAAAGGGCCTATATATAGTCTTATCCCCTGGTTGTTTTATGCATACACAACACACACAAACACACATAAATTTATCAACTCTCTCGACGTACAACAATGTCTTGCAAAGACTTCTCCCAACAATTCCCAACTCACCGTGACTTCTCACAACAATTCCCAACTCAGCGTGACTTCTACAAGCAATTCCCAAGTCACCATGACTTTTCCCATCAATTCCCAA
>LBNU01015908.1:95094-107103 GCA_014162995.1 Artemisia annua
AAACATAAACTTCATATGGCCATTGGATGATTAATAGTCACACAAAATACACATTTCTTCACTTTAAACAGCATATGGTCACACTTATTCACACTTTTAGCCACTGTTTGCTTAATGGTATGTGACTAAATACCCAAAACAAACATGCTTTGTGTGACTAAATATTACAAAAGGCCACGCAAACATAAACTTCATATGGACATTGGATGATCAATATTCACACAAAATACACATTTTTTCTTCACTTTAAACAGCATATGGTCACACTTATTCACACTTTTGGCCACTTTGTGTTAAATTGTATGTGACTAACTCCAACAAAATAACACCCATTGTGTGACTAAATCATCACAAACCTCTCATTTATTCTATATTCATGTGGCCATTGGATTATCAATAGTCACACAAAATACACATTTACTTGAACACTAGGCCAAAAATGACCTTTCGTCACAATAGTCGTTTTTGAACGGTCACACTGTGACATTTTTGCGTGACTAAATGTACCAGCGTTAAATAAACAGCCACACTTGATCCGATTTGTGTGACTATTTCGTAAAATATTTGTCACGCATTTGTGTATATNTTGGGGTTTTGGTCACTATTTTTCGATGGAAAAGGCCACGAACTCAACAATGTGACCATATGCCACCTACGGTGGCGGGACCTTTTGTCACACATGACGAAAAAAATGTGCGTGACTATATGCATATCGTCACACATTTTTGGCGTGACCAACAAAACTTTTTGTACCAGTGTAGAACCAGTGACCCTAAGGGTTGATCACTGAAGCATCAAGAAGGAAGAAGAAGACAATTTCGTGCCTGCAGCTGACTGCAGTTTTGAGTAGAAGATTACTGCATGTAGGATTTAAGGTAAATCTTCTATAAACACCCTTTATACGTGTTTAGATTTAGGTTATATCTCTGATTAAGAGATCTGGACTTAGGGTTTGGTCTACATGGCGTTTGTCTGCTATATTCCGCTGTGCATTTTTTATACGCCATGCGGATGACCACCAAATCCCACCACGTGGGTATTTGTTTTTGACTTTTCGTCACTCAATAAAGTTTCAAGGTTATTACTTTGTTGTAGGGATGAGCTTGATACCAATCCCGTACCGAACCGTACCGAATTGACGCTCTCATTTTTTTCCTGGGCATGAAAGGTGTGTACCGGTACCGTACCGAACGGGATTCCGGTATCGGTACCGGTACCGGGAAATCGGTACATATCGGGTTATTCCCGTTTTTTGTTAAACCATGTTGAGTTTGGAGTTTGATACTGAATGGTGAACATCCAAATTATGCTTTGAATGGTGAATCAAAGTGCCATGCATTCTGTTTAAAATAAAAGATGTGCTCATTATGATGCAATACTTTCAAACATTGCCTTCAAGCTTGGTGGAAGAAGATAACAAAAAGAAGAGCCAAAAATTCACATCTGCTGTGCCTTGGTTATTTTAAACATTGCCTTCAAACGAGTACAATTATTCAGATGACTTGCTAAACTCATTTGAATGATAAAGATTAAAGATAAATATTAGACATACCTCCATAGTTTTCTAATGATAAAGATTGGGATGACTTGTGTGATTGATAGTAAAGTAGGGTTTAAATTTTTTGAAGATTTTGTGAAAGAGCCGCTATTGTTAATTGTTAGTAAAAGTGGGGGTTTTTTTTTTACCTTTGGTTTGCCTATGTCTGTTGTTGCATCATGCATGGAACAAACACCGTGTTTGGATACAATTCCGTAGGGGATTTCGGTACCTAAAAAACATGGACTATTATAATTTCGGTACCCAAACGGGATTTCCCGAATAAGTCCCGTCCCGAACCCGAAAGATCCCGATTTTTTGGGGCCTTATTTAGTAGTCCCGTACCGTACCATATATCGGGACTCGATATGGTTTTGGTATGGTACCTGATGACGTGAGATTGCGACCACGCAACAGGTTTTACCTCTCAAGGGATCTTGAGAAGCTTGCAATCCCACCAGGCAGTGTACCTGGTCAGTGTAGTATAGTGTAGTGGTAAGTACGGGGGATTGATCGTTCTCTCACAGGGAATAGTGTTCGTTAGGTTAGAAAAACTACTCTAAAAGGTCTAAGGGTGAAGGAAGATTATTTTTGTATTTTTATATTTTTTTGAAAGCAAGTAAAATCTCGGGTTTTGGAGGAGTGGGCGGAATTAGTTGCTAGTCAACTAACCCAAAAACTACAATTGCAATTAAAAATAAAATAACTAAACTATTGTGGTTGTGAAAACTTATATGGAGACAAATGTGTTTACTTAGATTTCCTTACTCCCTAACTATCTTTTACCGGTTAATTGGTGTATGTATTACTTGCGTGGATGACGGGTGTATTCCTTAACAATTCATGGGGTGGCGTACATATCTCCCCAATTCTATGAGCTCTTATCTCCTCCTACAACGATGCGTAAAGCACCCAATCATAGGGATTGTAAACAGTGGCTCATGCGTTAAATACTACCTTAATAACCTAGTACGCATTAGTTACATGTTTCTTAAGACGTTCAAGCATGTTACCATATAGGAGTTTAGCCAGTTTTCTTAAGCCTAACATTGATGAAACATTCATCCAAGACAAGTAATAACACACCAATCAACCAATAATTAATAGTTAGGTTTCATTAGATCTAAGCAAACACAAGAAAAATCTAGCCTAGCATGTTAATTGAAAGACAAGCATAAGATATAATTAACCAACACATAGACATATTGATTAATTTAAGTGAGGACTTATCTTTAATTGAACATGAAGGATTCAAGGGTGAAAAACCCTTGAAAATACAGCCAAATTCGTCTTTAGGGTTTTTCCCAAACTTGTACCAAAAGTTCCACACTAATGAATGAAAAATAGAAAAGTATATATAGATTTTACATTCTGACGGCGTCAGGTTATGGGTTCTGACGCCGTCAGCTCGCCGTCATTAGGGTTCTCGGATGGCCTAGATTTACTTCTGACGCCGTCACTCTTTATTTTGCTCTGGGCCGTCACTCTTTAAGTTAACACCTGACGGCCTACTTTCTCTAACACCTGACGCCGTCAGGTGTAAACATCTTGTTTTCTTCATAGGGCGTCTAGTGTAATCTGATTTTACTCCTTTGTCAACGTTGGCTGACGGCGTCACCTTGTGACTCTGACGCCGTCAGGTAGGAAATCCAGCTTCTTTTGAGACTTTGTCGTTTTCTTCACTTTTATGCTCCAAAAACGTCCAAATATGCATGTTTTCCAGAATTCTTCTCAAAAGTACCTAAAATGACAAAAGGAACGATTTAGAGCAATATTTGATCACATTTACTCGAATTAGGGCTTAAATGACCCCTTAAAATGGGTACACTTTTCGTCTCATCAGTACCGGTACGGTTTTGGTTCGATTATGGGAATCGGTTCGATATGCTCATCCCTACTTTGTTGGTATTTGTTGTTAAAAATACTAGCTACTTAGTGTCTGATTGTTACTTAAAAACTCATTATTGTCATATCGTGTTATTTGGTAGATAAAACTGGTATGCGATTATGTAAAGGCCAACACAGAAAAAACATTAATATTTTTAGTATGTTATTTTAAAGTGATGCTTTGTAACAAAAAGTTGCACCAACATGTCAATGGTTTCTGGATTTAATGTCTTATCACTTTTGTTTTGTTAATCTAATATATTATGTAACTGTCATTGTTGCAAAAAAAGGTCTACAAAGCCGATTAATCGCCGATTAGGTGCTACAAGGCCACCGACCTTGCCGATTTATGTAATTGGGTCAAACAAATAGGTTACCCGTGGTCAATGGCGATCAATGGCGGTCAATGGTGGTCAAACTTGCCAGAAACCTATAAATCTTGTTGGAAGTACCCAAAACTCACTGTAAACTTATTCTGATCACGTATAGTAACCGTTTAAGTCTATTACAAGTTGTTTTTTAGAAAATACCTTGCCGAAAATACCTAAAACTCACCGAAAATACACAAAACTTGCCGGAAATGACTAAAATTTGTCAGTAATGCCAATCCGATTAATCACCAATTAATCCCGTCTAGACCGATAACAAGCTACAAGGTGGTCGACCGCCCGACTACCGATTCGTGATTTTTGCAACCTTGATAACTGTAATAATCCAAAGCAAACACAAGTAAGTGCATCTTAAAAAAACTTGAGAAAACATAATAAAATACGACAAAATTACCAAAGCCAATATATCAGCATAACCTTTTTTTCATTAAGGTCCACCTCGTGTTATGCTTAACCTTCACATTTCTTGAGAAAAACATCATAATATTCTGTAGCATGAAATTTACTTTGTAACATCACTTTAAAATCAAATAGAAATTTCTAAAAACTAGGTTTATTAGATAAATCACATATGATTTCACTAATGACTATTAATTCGTAGGATGAAAGTTAATTTGTAATATCACTTGTGATTTTTACTAATGTTTCGTGACACAAAACTTAATTTGAAAAATCACAAGTGATTTATAAGTGAAAATTCAAAGCAAAAACATGCAAGTACATCTTTAAAAACTAAAGTAAACGTAATTCAATTACACCATAATACAAATACTCGGCAATCAAACATTCTTTCTAAGTCGTGAACATAATTTCTCAGCTAGAAAAATAAGTGACAAACAATAAACATTGTTTTTATTTAGAGCTTTTGCCTTATTCGGCAAGTACGTTTGTTGTGCGTGTCAACCTATCCACAAATACATTAACCATATTTTTTCTTCTTACTTTACTTAAGCGATTTCTCTCGTCCACCCGTAATACATGTCTTTTCACGTCCATTGTTCCTTACACTCAATTCTCGAGTTTTGAGTGAAGGGAAATGGAAAAGAATAGGAAAGGGAAAGGAAAGAGAAGAAAAGTAAGTGCTAGTTGTTACGTTTTTGAGATAACAACTTGGTCAAATTTTTTTGACATAGAAGAAAAGAAAAGGAAAGTAATTATAATCATGTTTTTGAGTTGGAAGAGAAGGAAAATAACTTGGTCAAATTGCATATATGCCCTTTAGTTGTTAATGTCAAATCTTTTAAAACGGGTACATTAGTCATTACACAACATATGGTTCCCTTTCCTCCCAAAAGTGGATGGAAGATTTACTTAACAAAACTTCCTCCCTATTTCTTTTCCACTTCCCTTTCCTCCCTTAAAAAAAACTCGAGAACACAAAAAACTATCCATTTCCTCTTCCATTTCAACTCGAGAACTGAGCGTTAGGGATGATGGATTTTTTACTACAATTGTCTATGGTTTTGTAACACCGATGAAATCTTATTCTAAACATCTTTGGCAACCACTTGTTATTATCCAATGAACCAATATACATGCTCCACACAGTTTTCTTTTGAAATCATTGTCATTCAAGACTTTCAAGCAAATCTGTAACAAATATGACAAAAAAAGATTACTATGTGATATATCATGTGGTTATAAATATTTACATCAATGCAATATCACAATCTAGTGATTTAAACCACAATCTAACAACCGATGGAGTACAAAAAAGCTTCAAAAATCATGAATATTCAACAATTAAATAATAATAACAGTGTACTTACATCTAATCCAGCTTAATCGATCAACAGTCTACACCATCATCAGGTTAATATCATATATGATATTACACATATGATGCATAACAAATTTAACAACTTAAATATCAAACATTCACATCTAAAAACATTAATCCAATACAGTTTAGCAGCTTAAATACACTATAGCAAATATAATTTCTAGCAAAGTTCAACAAATTAAATTGTAAACATCAAATAAATCGTAAAACTAAACATACAAGTTATGATTTCATTATCAACAATGTTAGAACAAGAATCACTACATGTGTTCAAATCCACTGCATGTTTATAAATGACTATTGAATACGATGATTAAATACGATGATTAATGATGAATGATGAATGATGAAGATAATAAAATGAGAGATTTTGGGAAAACACATTATAAGTGGGAGAAAGATCTTCTCAAGTTATTTATAACTTGATTGATCAAGTTGTAATTATAAACCATTGGATCAAATCCAATGGCTCAAGTGTGTGTGAAATTTGACAAAAATGGACTTAAAAAAATTGTTTTTATAATGCATTAAAATGTCCTTGTAAAATTTAGATTTAATCTCATCATTAGATCTAAATAAATTGGTGGAGATTACAATGTGTGCATCAAAATAAATCTCTAATTTAACTTTTGCCTATAATCAAAACGCATTAATATACAGAAGATAAAATTACAAACAAATGATTCAGGAATTTTAGATATCCGAAACTTCGGGTATAAGTTTTATATTTGATATCCGAAATTTTGTATATACGAAATTTGGTATCCAATTTTTGAATAAACTCAAATCAAATTTTCGGATATATACATATATACATATGTATTACACATATCATAATAATATGCACAAAAATTATTTCTGATCACAAAAAATGGGATCCTGGGCAATACATACAAACAAATGAGTTTCTATATAAATACTAAAAGGCAATTCTTGGCTTAGAGTGGAGCCAAATATCTGCATGTAGACATAATGTTTCCTGAAAATTATCACATACACAAAACAAGTTCAATATTGTGATCAAAGAAACAATTCAAAACATCATCAAATTGTAAAAATGAGTCTGTCAGCCTTTGATTATGCTCAATGATCCACAAGACATTGTTCCAAGTTCCGGTATGAGGTTTGTAGCATTGGTACAACATCAGTTGAGTGACTCAAGTGTAAAACCAAATACGTTTATCACCTACAATATGCAAAAATCTGAAAGTTTAGACATTTGTAGCTAGCTTTCTAAAATAAATGTTGTTTATTAAGTTAAATAAAAGGAGAAAGGAATAAATATTATACCATANGTTTAAGTCTATTACAAGTTGTTTTTTAGAAAATACCTTGCCGGAAATACCTAAAACTCACCGAAAATACACAAAACTTGCCGGAAATAACTAAAATTTGTCAGTAATGCCAATCCGATTAATCACCAATTAATCCCGTCTAGACCGATTACAAGCTACAAGGTGGTCGACCGCCCGACTACCGATTCGTGATTTTTGCAACCTTGATAACTGTAATAATCCAAAGCAAACACAAGTAAGTGCATCTTAAAAAAACTTGAGAAAACATAATAAAATACGACAAAATTACCAAAGCCAATATATCAGCATAACCTTTTTTTCATTAAGATCCACCTCGTGTTATGCTTAACCTTCACATTTCTTGAGAAAAACATCATAATATTCTGTAGCATGAAATTTACTTTGTAACATCACTTTAAAATCAAATAGAAATTTCTAAAAACTAGGTTTATTAGATAAATCACATATGATTTCACTAATGACTATTAATTCGTAGGATGAAAGTTAATTTGTAATATCACTTGTGATTTTTACTAATGCTTCGTGACACAAAACTTAATTTGAAAAATCACAAGTGATTTATAAGTGAAAATTCAAAGCAAAAACATGCAAGTACATCTTTAAAAACTAAAGTAAACGTAATTCAATTACATCATAATAAAAATACTCGGCAATCAAACATTCTTTCTAAGTCGTGAACATAATTTCTCAGCTAGAAAAATAAGTGACAAACAATAAACATTGTTTTTATTTAGAGCTTTTGCCTTATTCGGCAAGTACGTTTGTTGTGCGTGTCAACCTATCCACAAATAAATTAACCATATTTTTTATTCTTACTTTACTTAAGCGATTTCTCTCGTCCACCCGTAATACATGTCTTTTCACGTCCATTGTTCCTTACACTCAATTCTCGAGTTTTGAGTGAAGGGAAATGGAAAAGAATAGGAAAGGGAAAGGAAAGAGAAAAGAAAAGTAAGTGCTAGTTGTTATGTTTTTGAGATAACAACTTGGTCAAATTTTTTTGAGATAGAAGAAAAGAAAAGGAAAGTAATTATAATCATGTTTTTGAGTTGGAAGAGAAGGAAAATAACTTGGTCAAATTGCATATATGCCCTTTAGTTGTTAATGTCAAATCTTTTAAAACGGGTACATTAGTCATTACACAACATATGGTTCCCTTTCCTCCCAAAAGTGGATGGAAGATTTACTTAACAAAACTTCCTCCCTATTTCCTTTCCACTTCCCTTTCCTCCCTTAAAAAAAACTCGAGAACACAAAAAACTATCCATTTCCTCTTCCATTTCAACTCGAGAACTGAGCGTTAGGGATGATGGATTTTTTACTACAATTGTCTATGGTTTTGTAACACCGATGAAATCTTATTCTAAACATCTTTGGCAGCCACTTGTTATTATCCAATGAACCAATATACATGCTCCACACAGTTTTCTTTTGAAATCATTGTCATTCAAGACTTTCAAGCAAATCTGTAACAAATATGACAAAAAAAGATTACTATGTGATATATCATGTGGTTATAAATATTTACATCAATGCAATATCACAATCTAGTGATTTAAACCACAATCTAACAACCGATGGAGTACAAAAAAGCTTCAAAAATCATGAATATTCAACAATTAAATAATAATAATAGTGTACTTACATCTAATCCAGCTTAATCGATCAACAATCTACACCATCATCAGGTTAATATCATATATGATATTACACATATGATGCATAACAAATTTAACAACTTAAATATCAAACATTCACATCTAAAAACATTAATCCAATACAGTTTAGCAGCTTAAATACACTATAGCAAATATAATTTCTAGCAAAGTTCAACAAATTAAATTGTAAACATCAAATAAATCGTAAAACTAAACATACAAGTTATGATTTCATTATCAACAATGTTAGAACAAGAATCACTACATGTGTTCAAATCCACTGCATGTTTATAAATGACTATTGAATACGATGATTAATGATGAATGATGAATGATGAAGATGATAAAATGAGAGATTTTGGGAAAACACATTATAAGTGGGAGAAAGATCTTCTCAAGTTATTTATAACTTGATTGATCAAGTTGTAATTATAAACCATTGGATCAAATCCAATGGCTCAAGTGTGTGTGAAATTTGACAAAAATGGACTTAAAAAAATTGTTTTTATAATGCATTAAAATGTCCTTGTAAAATTTAGATTTAATCTCATCATTAGATCTAAATAAATTGGTGGAGATTACAATGTGTGCATCAAAATAAATCTCTAATTTAACTTTTGCCTATAATCAAAACGCATTAATATACAGAAGATAAAATTACAAACAAATGATTCAGGAATTTTAGATATCCGAAACTTCGGGTATAAGTTTTATATTTGATATCCGAAATTTTGTATATACGAAATTTGGTATCCAATTTTTGAATAAACTCAAATCAAATTTTCGGATATATACATATATACATATGTATTACACATATCATAATAATATGCACAAAAATTATTTCTGATCACAAAAAATGGGATCCTGGGCAATACATACAAACAAATGAGTTTCTATATAAATACTAAAAGGCAATTCTTGGCTTAGAGTGGAGCCAAATATCTGCATGTAGACATAATGTTTCCTGAAAATTATCACATACACAAAACAAGTTCAATATTGTGATCAAAGAAACAATTCAAAACATCATCAAATTGTAAAAATGAGTCTGTCAGCCTTTGATTATGCTCAATGATCCACAAGACATTGTTCCAAGTTCCGGTATGAGGTTTGTAGCATTGGTACAACATCAGTTGAGTGACTCAAGTGTAAAACCAAATACGTTTATCACCTACAATATGCAAAAATCTGAAAGTTTAGACATTTGTAGCTAGCTTTCTAAAATAAATGTTGTTTATTAAGTTAAATAAAAGGAGAAAGGAATAAATATTATACCATAACGGATATGTAAACCATGAAGAGCCCATACAGGAACCACATCATGCTGCTTAGGGTTAGCCGCAATGGAGTTGTGAATGATATGAATTCAGAGCTTTCTGTTTTCACAACTTGAACCTATTACAACCAAACCAATAAAAGAAGGATACCGATCATATTAATTGCCAATATTCATAAATGAACAAATAAATAATAGAATTAGCTCGAAAGTTATGATTTAAAGTAAACGTATCGTGATAACTAATTAAAAGTTCTTACCATGATGGTAAGTTCTTTTGTATGAAGGCACAATGAAACTCCACCACAGATCAAACCTACAATGTATGCGCGTCTCCATCCGTGAGAAAAAATGAAAGTAACAAATGAAGCTACAACGTGCCCCACCATCATAAGACAAATAATCTTCTTTGTCTTCTTTTGTTTGTATTAAAATTCATTCGTTGTATTATTTTGGTATAAAGTACTAGTAAAAGATAGTTGGGTATTATTAAAGGTGATAATTTTGACCCATTTTGGTTGAATTGTACTTTTTTGTTACACTGTCGAGCCAATTTGAGTTAAAAGTTCACTAAAAACTAAAAAAATTGTGTTGATGCGTCGTATTTGTTTGAAAGATTCCTAAAATTCTTTCTAAGTGCTCAAAACCGCGTCAACCATTTAGTAAAAAAATTATTTGTTATTATAGTAACACAGTGTTTGGAACAATTTTGAACAAATATGTTATGTATAATAGTTGTAAAAACTTCGAGTTTAACTCAACCGCATTCGGGAAATTTTCACCTTTTATTAACAAGAAAAGAGAATTTTTAGGTATTAACCTTTTCATCTGGTGTAGCACGCAGATATATAATGGTAATGTAGACTAATTCAATGAATGAACCCACAAGTTTAACAGTGATGAGAAGGATTCTCTCATCTCCTTCACATATTAACCCATAATATATCCACAAAAGGAGGCTAAACAATGTCGCCACGTATGGGAGTGATCGCAACTCTGTAGTAGATTTTTGATTGTATATCTTTACAAACATAAAACATGTCTCTTGGAGCAGTCAAAACCGAGATAGTATATGTGATTAGGGTTTTCCTTTTTGTGAAACAACAATATACGGGTGTTTTTTTAATAATAAATAATAGCTTTTGTATCTTAATTATGGATATAGATATGGTTTTGCAAAACATAACTCAAAAATAAACTTAGTCCAGTGGTAAACTTGACCATTGATGAACCTATAGGTCGTAGGTTCAATTCTGACGCCCAACATTTTTTTAATAAAATTTTAAACATAATAGATCCAAAAAAAAATTAATAAATCCATGGGAATAAAAATTAATACAAATTATCTTTGCTGACTGGACATTGACCGGACATAGCGCATTATTACTGGGCATTATGGGGCTTATTTGGCATTGATGACGTCATCCAGGAATTTTAGATATCCGAAATTTTGGATATAGGTTTTATATTTGATATTCGAAATTTTGTATATCCGGAAATTCGGTATCCAATTTTTGAATAAACTCAAATCAAATTTTCGGATATATACATACGTACATACATACATACATATGTATTACTGTTAGCATTGTATTTTTATATTATGAAGTGTCGGTCATTATATTCCTGAATCGTATAATAGGTTGCGTAAGAAAGTATTTCAAAGTTGTTTGTTCATGTTTATTAGAAAGATAGAACTACAAGGGCTAAACTTGTAAAGGCATGAAAGCTAACATGCCTAGCTCTATATTATGTTTTGTAAACCTCATTTGTTAGGTTGGTTGATCATTTGGTAATAACATAGCTTATATTTCACACACTTGATCCTCCCATATCTCTCTCTCTACATCTCTCTTTCTCTCTCTAGATTTAGGTGAAGAAGGTCGTGATTTAGGTTGTATACGGGCTCCTACAAGTGGTATCAATCGCCAAGGGATAGATTTAGGTTGTTTTAGATTTAGTTTTTGTATTGGTTTGGGTCGTTTGGTAGTATTTGGGTCGTTTGGTTTATTCTTCCATTAGCTAGGTTTCTTCTTTCGCAAGATAGGTTCATTTGATTAAAGGTTAAAGGTTTTTTGGTGTTTTGATTGGATTATAATTGTTAAGGATCATATACTACACGTTTTGCTATCAAAAAATTCGATCAGTACAATTTTTTTT
>LBNU01015908.1:108860-122731 GCA_014162995.1 Artemisia annua
GTGACATAAGGCAGATGAACAACCACAACAACAAAGACCAAAGAAAAGTCATCATACAAAGATCACAAAGCATGAAGGAACAAAGAACGATGAACATGGAACAATGACTTATCTAATGACTTCTAAAGACGTCAAGAACAATGAATGTTAAAGTTTAAAGACAAAGATGAAGACGTCACGCAACCTTCAATGACCAACACTTAGGGGGAGATTGTTAGCATTGTATTTTTATATTATGAAGTGTCGGTCATTATATTCCTGAATCGTATAATAGGTTGCGTAAGAAAGTATTTCAAAGTTGTTTGTTCATGTTTATTAGAAAGATAGAACTACAAGGGCTAAACTTGTAAAGGCATGAAAGCTAACATGCCTAGCTCTATATTATGTTTTGTAAACCTCATTTGTTAGGTTGGTTGATCATTTGGTAATAACATAGCTTATATTTCACACACTTGATCCTCCCATATCTCTCTCTCTCTACATCTCTCTTTCTCTCTCTAGATTTAGGTGAAGAAGGTCGTGATTTAGGTTGTATACGGGCTCCTACAATTACACATATCATAATGATATGCACAAAAATTATTTGTGATCACAAAAAATGGGACACTAGGCAATACATACAAACGAATGAGTTTCTATATAAATACTAACAGGAAATTCTTGACTTAGACTGGAGCCAAATATCTGCATGTTGACAGAATGTTTCCTGAAAATTATCACATACACAAAACAAGTTCAATATTGTGATCAAAGAAAAAATTCCAAACATCATCAAATTGTAAAAATGAGTCTGTCCCCTAAATCAAACTAGTAAAAGAAGGATACCGATCATATTAATTGCCAATATTCATAAATGAACAAATAAATAATAGAATTAGCTCGAAAGTTACGATTTAAAGTAAACGTAACGTGATAACTAATTAAAAGTTCTTACCACGATGGTAAGTTCTTCTGTGAGAAGGCACAATGAAACTCCAGCACATATCAAACCTACAATGTCAACTCGTCTCCATCCGTGAGACAGAATGAAAGTAACAAATGAAGCTACAACGTGCCCCACCATCATAAGACAAATAATCTTCTTTGTCTTCTTTTTTTTATATTAAAATTCATTCGTTGTATTATTTTGGTATAAAGTACTAGTAAAAGATAGTTGGGTATTATTAAAGGTGATAATTTTGACCCGTTTTGGTTGAATAGTACTTTTTTGTTACACTGTCGAGCCAATTTGAGTTAAAAGTTCACTAAAAACTAAAAAAAATGTGTTGATGCGTCATATTTATTTGAAAGATTCCTACAATTCTTTCTAAGTGCTCAAAACCGCGTCAACCATTTAGTAAAAAAAATTATTTGTTATTATAGTAACATAGTTTTTGGAACAATTTTGAACAAATATGTTATGTATAATAGTTGTAAAAACTTCAAGTTAAACTCAACCACATTCGGGAAATTTTTCCATTTTATTAATGAGAAAAGAGAATTTTTAGGTATTTACCTTTTTCATCTGGTGTAGCACGCTGATATATAATGGTAATGTAGACTGATTCAATGAATGAACCCACAAGTTTAACGGTGATGAGAAGGATTCACTCATCTCCTTCACATATTAACCCATAATACATCCACAAGAGGAGGCTAAACAATGTCGCCACGTATGGGAGTGATCGCAACTCTGTTGTAGTTTTTGCTTGTATATCTTTACAAACATAAAACATGTCTCTTGGAGCAGTCAAAACCGAGATAGTATATGTGATTAGGGTTTTCCTTTTTGTGAAACAACAATATACGGGTGTTTCTTTTAATAATAAATAATAGCTTTTGTATCTTAATTATGGATATAGATATGGTTTTGCAAAACATAACTCAAAAATAAACTTAGTCCAATGGTAAACTTGACCATTGATAAACCTATAGGTCGTAGGTTCTTCTGACGCCCAACATTTTTTTAATAAAATTATAAACATAATAGATCCGAAAATAAAAATAAATCCATGGGAATAAAAATTAATACAAATTATCTTTGCTGACTGGACATTGACTGGACATAGCGCATGATTACTGGGCATTATGGGGCTTATTTGGCATTGATGACATCATCGAGGAATTTTAGATATCCGAAATTTCGGATATAGGTTTTATATTTGATATCCGAAATTTTGTATATCTGGAAATTCGGTATCCAATTTTTGAATAAACTCAAATCAAATTTTCGGATATATACATACATACATACATATGTATTACACATATCATAATGATAAGCACAAAAATTATTCGTGATCACAAAAAATGGGACGCTAGGTAATACATGCAAATGAATGAGTTTCTATATAAATACTAACAGGAAATTCTTGACTTAGAGTGGAGCCAAATATCTGCATGTTGACAGAATGTGTCCTGAAAATTATCACATACACAAAACAAGTTCAATATTGTGATCAAAGAAAAAATTCCAAACATCATCAAATTGTAAAAATGAGTCTGTCAGCCTTTGATTATGCTCAATGATCCACCGGACATTGTTCCAAGTTCCGGTATGAGGTTTGTAGCATTGGTACAACATCAGTTGAGTGACTCGAGTGTAAAACCAAATACGTTTACCACCTACAATATGCAAAAATCTGAAAGTTTAGACATTTGTAGCTAGCTTTCTAATATAAATGTTGTTTGTTAAGTTAAATAAAAGGGTAAAGGAATAAATATTATACCATAACGGATAAGTAAACCATGAAGAGCCCATACAGGAACCACATCATGCTGCTTAGGGTTACCTACAATGGAGTTGTGAATGATATGAATTCAGAGCTTTCTATTTTCACAACTTGAACCTATTACAATCAAACTAGTAAAAGAAGGATACCGATCATATTAATTGCCAATATTAATAAATGAACAAATAAATAATAGAATTAGCTCGAAAGTTATGATTTAAAGTAAACGTAACGTGATAACTAATTAAAAGTTCTTACCTCGATGGTAAGTTCTTCTGTGAGAAGGCACAATGAAACTCTAGCGCATATCAAACCTACAATGTCAGCTCGTCTCCATCCGTGAGACAGAATGAAAGTAACAAATGAAGCTACAACGTGCCCCACCATCATAAGACAGATAATCTTCTTTGTCTTCTTCTATTTATATTAAAATTCATTCGTTGTATTAGTTTGGTATAAAGTACTAGTAAAAGATAGTTGGGTATTATTAAAGGTGATAATTTTGACCCATTTTGGTTTAATTGTACTTTTTTGTTACACTGTCGAGCCAATTTGAGTTAAAAGTTCACTAAAAACTAAAAAAAAATGTGTTGATGCGTCATATTTGTTTGAAAGATTCCTAAAATTCTTTATAAGTTCTCAAAATCGCGTCAACCATTTAGTAAAAAAATTATTTGTTATTATAGTAACATAGTTTTTGGAGAACAAATATGATATGTATAATAGTTGTAGAAACTTCCAGTTTAACTCAACCACATTCGGGAAATTTTCATCTTTTATTAACAAGAAAAGAGAATTTTTAGGTATTTACCTTTTCATCTGGTGTAGCACGCAGATATATAATGGTAATGTAGACTGATTCAATGAATGAACCCACAAGTTTAACAGTGATGAGAAGGATTCTCTCATCTCCTTCACATATTAACCCATAATATATCCACAAGAGGAGGCTAAACAATGTCGCCACGTATGGGAGTGATCGCAACTCTATTGTAGATTTTTGCTTGTATATCTTTACAAACATAAAACATGTCTCTTGGAGCAGTCAAAACCGAGATAGTATATGTGATTAGGGTTTTCCTTTTTGTGAAACAACAATATACGGGTGTTTTTTTTAATAATAAATAATAGCTTTTGTATCTTAATTATGGATATAGATATGGTTTTGCAAAACATAACTCAAAAATAAACTTAGTCCAGTGGTAAACTTGACCATTGATGAACCTATAGGTCGTAGGTTCAATTCTGACGCCCAACAGTTTTCTAATAAAATTTTAAACACAATAAATCCGAAAAAAAATAATAAATCCTTGGGAATAAAAATAATACAAATTATCTTTGCTGACTGGACATTGACTGGACATAGCGCATGATTACTGGGCATTATGGGGCTTATTTGGCATTGATGACGTCATCCAGGAATTTTAGATATCCGAAATTTCGGATATAGGTTTTATATTTTATATCCGAAATTTTGTATATCCGGAAATTCGGTATCCAATTTTTGAATAAACTCAAATCAAATTTTCGGATATATACATACATATGTATTACACATATCATAATGATATGCACAAAAATTATTTGTGATCACAAAAAATGGGACGCTAGGCAATACATACAAACGAATGAGTTTCTATATAAATACTAACAGGAAATTCTTGACTTAGAGTGGAAGCAAATATCTGCATGCTAATAGAATGTTTCCTGAAAATTATCACATACACAAAACAATTTCAATATTGTGATCAAAGGAACAATTCCGAACATCATCAAATTGTAAAAATGAGTCTGTCAGCCTTTGCTTATGCTCAATGATCCACCAGACATTGTTCCAAGTTCCGGTATGAGGTTTGTAGCATTGGTACAACATCAGTTGAGTGACTCGAGTGTAAAACCAAATACGT
This sequence comes from Artemisia annua, assembly GCA_014162995.1. Classification (NCBI taxonomy): domain Eukaryota; kingdom Viridiplantae; phylum Streptophyta; class Magnoliopsida; order Asterales; family Asteraceae; genus Artemisia; species Artemisia annua. The sequence goes on from LBNU01015908.1 coordinate 113,479, forward strand.
TTATCACCTACAATATGCAAAAATCTGAAAGTTTAGATATTTGTAGTTAGCTTTCTAATATAAATGTTGTTTGTTAAGTTAAATAAAAGGAGAAAGGAATAAATATTATACCATAACGGATATGTAAACCATGAAGAGCCCATACAGGAACCACATCATGCTGCTTAGGGTTAGCCGCAATGGAGTTGTGAATGATATGAATTCAGAGCTTTCTGTTTTCACAACTTGAACCTATTACAATCAAACTAGTAAAAGAAGAATACCGATCATATTAATTGCCAATATTAATAAATGAACAAATAAATAATAGAATTAGCTCGAAAGTTATGATTTAAAGTAAACGTAACGTGATAACTAATTAAAAGTTCTTACCACGATGGTAAGTTCTTTTGTATGAAGGCACAATGAAACTCCACCACAGATCAAACCTACAATGTTTGCGCGTCTCCATCCGTGAGAAAAAATGAAAGTAACAAATGAAGCTACAACGTGCCCCACCATCATAAGACAGATAATCTTCTTTGTCTTCTTCTGTATTAAAATTCATTCGTTGTATTAGTTGGTATAAAGTACTAGTAAAAGATAGTTGGGTATTATTAAAGGTGATAATTTTGACCCATTTTGGTTGAATTGTACCTTTTTGTTACACTGTCGAGCCAATTTGAGTTAAAAGTTCACTAAAAACTAGAAAAAAATGTGTTGATGCGTCATATTTGTTTGAAAGATTCCTCAAATACTAAGTGCTCAAACCGCGTCAACCATTTAGTAAAAAATTTTTTTTGTTATTATAATAATATAGTTTTTGGAAAAATTCTGAACAAATATGTTATGTATAATAGTTGTAAAAACTTCCAGTTTAACTCAACCACATTCGGGAAATTTTCACCTTTTATTAACAAGAAAAGAGAATTTTTAGGTATTTACCTTTTCATCTGGTGTAGCACGCAGATATATAATGGTAATGTAGACTGATTCAATGAATGAACCCACAAGTTTAACAGTGATGAGAAGGATTCTCTCATCTCCTTCACATATTAACCCATAATATATCCACAAGAGGAGGCTAAACAATGTCGCAACGTATGGGAGTGATCGCAACTCTGTTGTAGATTTTTACTTGTATATCTTTATAAACATGGGCCTACAATTTTTAAGTAAAAAAAATAAAATTCTAATGAAAACTAAGAAAACTTTTCCATTACTAAACGCAACCAGGTGCTGTTTTTTTCTTCTTTTTCTTTCTAGATTAAGTAATATGTGGGTTCATGTGGGTCTCATATGTGTTAGTATCACTGGATGGGGAGAGTCTCATTTTTCTTTCTTTTATGATACATAGATGAAACAAAAGAATAAATAGACCTCACTTACAAAAGATATAATATTAAATAAATGGACCACACTGGATGGGTCCAATATGTGGCAATTTTCTAAGTCCTTTTATAGGCAAACAAGTAAAGTCCACGTGTGTGGCAATTTTATAATGCTTTTATGTTTTGGACAAAATTGGTAAAGTCAAATGCATCAACCGACTGAAAACGTATGCGTACTAAATACGTCTCTACCTATCTCACACATCCTGTTTAGTACATTCAATCATCCCTCAAAACACTCACTCTTAATACAAGCTCAAATTCCCCACTGATATAACCACGAACGTGTCTGATATTGACCTCACAACCCTCTGTCACTCCTTTGTTGTAACATAAATTATTCTTGGCCATTACCAGACAGAGATTCTTCAAGACATAAAGAGGTCACACGATCTGGAGAACTATTCAAAAAATATTACTGCTAGGATCGGTCGTAGAGGGGAGCTTATGGCTGAACTTCGAAACTTTTCACGTTCGAGAAATGCAAGGGACAATACGAAGAAGCTTAGGAGACTTCAGACTATTGATTTACGTAGGGCGAGGGCGTTGATGAGGATGGATAAGAAAATGCGCGAGAAGATTCTTAAGAAGATAGAGTTTGCTGTGAGAGAGAGGTATACGTGAGGGGGTTGGTTGATGTAGGTTAGGGTGGGTTCCTTTTGTAAAATCAATTGGTTATGGTTAATTAATGAAATGGATCTTATGATTCACAAACATAAACATGAAAATCACATTTGTGAAACCATAAAATACAGACCAAACATGAAAATGGAAATATGCAAAAACATAGTAGTGGCTTGGACATGCCCAAACCATGAAACATATCTAATAGACCATAGTCATTCAATTTTTGTTGTTGTTTTTAATGAAGTTTCTTGGCTTTTTTTTTTCTTCTTTTTTGCTTGCGTTGCTTGCGTTGCATCTGCACTTTCTTCTTCTTCAATACTCTCCTTAGTTGGTGTTGTTGTCCCACTTCCATTTATACCACCAACTGCACCACCACCTACAGGTTTGTTTCCACTTCTAATAGCCAGACCTATAACACCACCACTTACTTTCTCTGCCTCTGCACCACTAGCTCCACCAACTACAACAACACTTCCAACTAGGGCTGAGCATCGGGTCAGAACCGACCCGAACCGACCCGACCCGAAAAAACTGAGAACCGAATTTCATGAAAAACCGAAACCGAACCGACGGGCCGTCGGGTCGGTTCGGTTTTCGCCGGTTCGGTTCGGTTTTTCGGTCTACGTGTATTTTGGCATGTTTTTTGCCGGTTTTGGGCCGAACTGGACCGACCCGACCCGACCCGAAACCGAATTTTATGAAAGACCGGAACTGAAACCGAACCGACGGGCCGTCGTTCCGGTTCGGTTTTCGTCGGTTCGGTCGGTTTCGTCGGTCCGGTTCGGTTTTGAACCTTCGGTGCTCAGCCCTACTTCCAACTGTGTAAGCATGCCTCAAACACTTAGCATCCATACAACAGACAATTCATCTTTCATCCAATACCCCTATGTGTGTATCATTACCAGTCATTTTCTTTCTCTTTAATTTTTGAGTTGAAGGTTGTGCCATATCTATGTTGGAAGATAAGTTGGATGGAGACTTTACTTCACTATCCTAGTTGGTAGGAGAATTTACTTTACTCTAAAGGTTGTGCCATATTTTTGTACTTTGAAATACATCCATTTGATTTTCATTGTGTGAGGTAGGTAAAGGAGTATTAACTGCTCACAAGTGCTATGCCAAACACTCCTAAGAATGAGCTTCTACAGGTGCTATGCCAAACACTGCTTCAAGGACCCATTGTTCAAATACTAACTGCAAGTTAGTACTGCTAGACTAACTTAGTACTGCTAGACTAGACATATGGGTTAAATGTTTAGTGATGCTTCACTCATATCAATATTCTATTATTGCATCCAATTTCTTATGCATAATATGTTTGTGTTTATGTTATATGCTTCGATTAATAGCATTTTAAGTCGTTTTAATTTGTGGCATGCAACTGTTAAACACAAACTAATTATGTTTGGAACTGTATTTTGCATATGCAGCATTACTTTGACTTTTAAAAGTCAACATAGAGTTTAGTTACAACTTAATCAGTATCGAAAAATGAATCAGATACATAGCCAAAACCCCCAACTTCCCAATCTTCCTCTGGTTCTATCCTAAATCTCTCCTCCTCGGAATCGGAAAATTAATCAGATACATAGCCATACAACCCAAGTTCCCAAGCTTCCTCACATTCTTTCCTAAGTCTCTCGTCCTCCTCTTGTTTAGCCCTTGCTTCTTCTTCTAATGTTTGTAAGAATACTTCTTGGTATATTGACATTTGTTGTTCCTGCTCGTCAATAAGGTATCCACCATCCCGCCACTCTTGTTCAACCTGTAATTCTTCTTTGAACAATTCCATTATTTATTCTTCATCTAACATTCCCCCACCAGCTACCCCACCCCCATTCTCATAAATTGTATCCTTGGGAAAAACCTTAACTACGTTTTCTTTGTAATGGTAAAAGAATGGTGTGATCGATTAGGCGAAAACACTGCAACGTTATATACAATCACAGCAGCTCCTACAGTGATATCCTTTCCATAACCCCCTCCTCGTTAACGATTTTTTGATGTATTGCACCAGGTATTGAACCTGAGAGATCTTTGAGAGTTACTGTAAGATCGCCAAGGGCATTTGGAGTAGACGACTTGATTATTGCAACAACTTGATCAACTTTACCATTATTGATAAAGCTCTTGATATCACCTAAACATCCATACACCACCCCCCATAAGCATTCACAAAGTCAACCGCGCTAAGCCATGACCCACGTGAAAAATCCTCATCCTCAACAACTTTCCTAATATACTCTTGTGTCGAAATTACACGCTCCTGCCCACCTTCGCTAATATCTGCTTGTTTACGACGCTTAGCCAATTGAACAATACCAGCAGGACCGGGTATTATCCTAACCTCCTTTTCAAGGCTGTGTGATGAATGTAGGTTTTCCAAGGTGGGGGTTATGTGACGGGTTTGGTGATGGTTGTTGGTTCAATCAAAGTATCTATACGAACAGATAAGACCTTTAGCCAGGAAATAGCTAACGAGGTCAAACTACGTATACCGGGAGTATTGGATATTCCCGGGTCGTGTGCATGTGAGGTGTGAAATGCGAAGTCAAATATCGTTTTGTGATCAGGTGATTTGAATGAGGTTTTAAAGAGAGATATGAATTTCTAAACTAATTCAAGCAAATAATAACTCAAAATAACGCAAGTAAACAAGTAAGGTAAGTACGTAAATCACAAATTAACTTAAACGCAATGTAAACCTAAAAACGTAACGCGTTAAAATTTAAAACGTAACTAAATGGGCAACTACCTAAATTAAACTACGATTTTGAAATTAGAATTGAAAAACTACTTAGAAACTTAGAAAAACCCTAAACGTATTTTAAATTTACCTAAAACGTGACAAAAATAAAAAACGGGCCATTACCGGGCTCGGTAACGGCTTTAAACGTGAAATTTGTGAAATAAAAGGACTACGGGCGTAAAATCAATTTTCCTAAGTCTAAAATGATAAAAGAAAATTTTAAAAAAAAAGAATAACATTTTTTTGACTTTTTAATTTTTATTATGAATTAAAAACTAATCAACCTAATTAAATGCTTAAAAAGTAGTAAAACATTTTGGAAAATTATAAATTTTTTTTGGAAAGTCTATTACACTACAAAGGAGCAGGGAAAAATTTAAAAATGAAATAAGCAGTTAAAAATAAGCAGGATTAAAACTGATAAGGCAAATAAGCATAAAAGAAAAGAAAGGTTATATAATAAATTTTGCAAAGTCTAACAAGCAACAAAACATAGAGCAGATGGGTTAGGAGTAGGGTGCTATGTGTGTGAACCAGGTGACCCATGTTCGAATCTGTCGAACCCCCCTTGTTGCAATATATTTTTTTTTCAAATTTTTTTTAAACAAACTTGTAAAACTAATGAAGATAAGTAATTTTTGCAACTACAAACTTTTTTGAAATTAACTAATAAGCACAGAAAAAGGGCTAAAAAGGGATAACAGTTAACACTAAAGCATGAAACATAAGGTTTTGAAAACTAATAAGCTAATTTATAAGCTATAAGCTAAGCTAATGGGGAAACATGCAAAGGGCACTAAGGGATTACCTAAATAAGCTACATGGGACATAAATAAGCAGTAAAAATAAACCCTAAAGTCCTAAACAAGCAAAGCTCATTCCTAAACTAAGGCTGCAAAATGGAAAAATAAGCTAAAGGGGCTACTTGGAGGGCCTGAAAAGCTATCAAGAAAAATTACCAAAAATAAACTAAAAATACTAGTAAGTAGACAAGCTAGCAAAGACCATTTGTGCAAATTTTCAGAGCAAAAGGATTAAAATTAAAGAAATTAAAAATAAAAACCAAAATGTTGTTGGGACTTTTTTTTGACAGCAAACAGTAAAAAAAATGGGTTAAAAATGGGTATTTGACTTGTAAGGGTCAACTCCGAGATGTTGGACAACTCAAGTAACCTAAGTAGAACTAATGTAAACCAAAAAGTACTACTAAAAAGCTCAAAATAAGATTCTACCTAAACTACTTAATGAAAACAGTCCTAAAAGAAATTTTTGTAAAGACTAGTAAGAAACTTTTTAGACAAATTGAAAATGATAAGAACTTGATTAAAAACTACTAAAAATGTTAAAATGAACCTGATCTAAGATTCAAAATGGCTGTTTGGAGTTTTTTTGAATAAAAATGTTTTTTTAAGCTTGAAACTTGCAAGTAACTGATATATTAAGCAATTTAACCTAAATAAGCCTAAATGAATAAGAAATAAGCAGTAAAATAAGCTAAGAGGCTAAATCTAATTTTTTTTTTTGTATTTTTAAGATTTTTATGGAAAACTTAAGAAAATGTTTTGAAAAACAGTTTTAGTGAAAGCTAAGGCTCCCAATAAGCTTTACAAGCTTATGAGAGCTTGTAGAAACAATGAAAGAAGCTTAACTAAGGAAAACTTGAAACTGAAAGCAATAAGTAAATTTGACAGTAAGTTAAAGCTAAAATATACTTAAATTAAACTTGAAAAGAGTACAAAGCTTAAATAGGAAAACTGAAATTAAAAGACAAATGAGCTTAAAATTAAACTACTCCTACTCTAATACTAATTATACTCCTAAATCCTACTGCCATCAAATGGCTACATCATTGTCTATTCATACTAAAGGGTATTTAGGGTTTCCTTTTTGTTCTTGTCCTCTTCCATCTATGTTTGTTGTGTGAGAGATATGAGAGCAATGGTCCTTCTTGTGCTTTCTTCAATCAATCACAACCCTTGGTTAGACTTGGGCACCAATCCTGTAATATCAGCCATAGATCAATATTGTCAGCACATGGATGGATGAGGTGGCATGGGAGGGAAGAATGGGGGAAACATTCACATGTGAAGTTTTGTTTGGACTGTGGTGAGAGTAGGGTAGAAGGCTGAGAGTGACAGGGGTGGGGAGTTTCTTTTTGGCGCCAAGGGAATGGATGGAACGGTGGGTTTAAATGGGAAAGTGGAGTGTTTAACTTGTGTTAGGTCAAAGGGTAAAAAAAACGGGGCAGTGTGTTTTACCAGTTATGTGAGTTTGTGTTAGTTGTGGTTTGGGTTGGGTCAGGTATGGGTAAGTGAGGGAGTTGGGTTTGTTGTTGATGGGCTGGTAAGGTGTGGGCCAAAGGGTGTTTAGTTTAGTTTAAGGTTTAGGATTAGTGATAGGTTTAATTTTAAGTATAATTAGTAGTGTTAATAAAATAGGTAAAATAATTTGTAAAGTAAAACTGTTTTTGTAAAACTTTTTTTTAATGTAATAATAATAATAATGATGATAATAATAATAATAATAATAATAATAATAATAATAATAATAATAATAATAATAATAATAATAATAATAATAATAATAATAATAATGTAAACTTAAAATGTTTTAACAAAAATAAAAAGGTTTTGACAAAAAAAAATGATTTTGTGATTTTATTTTGAAAATGTTTTTGATTTTGCTTTTAAGTTTCGGGGTGAAAAGGGTAAAAAGGTAATTTTTGGATTTGTGTGAGGATAAAATGGTAATTTGGTTTAGTTGAAGGGTAGAAGGGTAATTTTGGGTTTTGTGTGGTTTTCCAAGCTCTCCCATGTCACATTCTCGGGACTGACTTCTGCTTTGACTTTTTGTCTTTTTCTTCAAAAACGTGTCGAGTCGATCCAGTAATGCTCCATTTAGCTCCGCTTTCTCATCCAAGCTCCGTTTTGCTCACTTTTGCCTTGTTTTCAATCCATTTGTACCTGAAATACACGAAAACACTTTCCAAGGATATTTGTAACATTATACGGTCTTTTGGTTGTTATTGGTCGTTTTTGTGGGTTAAATAAGGTAAAACATATGTGTAATTAGACACATATCAGTTGTTGCAGGGACGGATGGGGTTATTGAAGTTAACGAATTTGTCCATTTCGTTTTGAAGATGTAAGATCGATTATGTGTGATTATGTGTTTCAGAAATTGTGTTTGTGAATCAGGGGTTGTAAGTGCTTGAGACATTTGGTTGTGATTTGCGGGAAAGAAAGGGAGATGGTGGAATTACGATTATTGAATAAAAGGAGGGTAAAATAGTCATTTCACACGGCACTTAGCGGGATTTCCTAATGAGCATTAGCCAAAAAACTATTTTTGCATGAACAGTAACGCCTCAAGGACATTATTTACAGATTGGGAACCGCTTAGGTACACTTTTTGCATATTTTTTTGTAAGAGGACAATTTTTTGCATTTTTGGCAAAGTTTAGGAGCATTTTTTGCAGTTTACCCTTAAAAATATCTTCATTTTCTTGTCAACCGCCAAAATTTCCGTCAAACATCAGGTATCATTTCATTTCATAAACTACTACTACTGCTATTATCTCTACATTCATTCAACCGTTATTTGATCGATTTATTTAACGTCAAATTTTGAGCTTCAGTGTTCACTATATCATGAAACATTTCGCCATTAGGTTGATATATGTGTTATCTGAATGACGTCCTATATTGATGTTTACGCGAATTTGTGTTTCCGGTAGCGATTGATAGGCGTGAGATGATACATTTAACTGATTAAATTACATCTATCAGTAATTTAACTAGTTACTTGTGTTTGAAGCTGTATTCGTGTTTAGTTCTTTGTAAATGTATATAAATTGATAGATGTAAGGATTTTACTACTTTGTTGAGATGCTCTGCATTTAATTGTTACATTGTTGATCGCATCGATTAAGTTCGAATTTGCCGCTTCAGTTTTCGGTATATATTATCACATTCACTTGTTGATCTGTTTTTTAGGTTTAATTGATAGTTATTATTTATGTATCGGTTCCAACGGGTCCTCTTTAGTACATTTTCGGATGGCTTTTATTGGCTAGCCGAATCAGTGGCGACACCGGTTCCCGGTTGAACCTGTGGTCCGGTCTGGTTTTCAAAACTATATGTACCATCCACTTGTTAGATTGTATAAACTTTTGTGTGTTTTATTAGTTTGTACAATATGTATAATAACATATTATACATATTGTTAGAATGTATGGGACCAGGGTGATCCCACCATTCTTCACCTTTTGGAGATTAGTTTGTACAATATGTATAATAACATGTACTTTTCATTTTAGGGGTTGTTGGATCGTTATACTCTGACCAAACTACTTTATTATAGCTTGTCTAAGGTTTAGCAGTCTTGGATAAATCCTAAACTACTAATGATGAAACACTGAATTACTCTATTAAGTATGCGGAATTACTTAACAAAGCTAAGAAGAATTATAACAACTTCAACACTTTATATTAACCAAACTTTGAAC